>JAOWBC010001387.1:4894314-4905308 GCA_028566105.1 Hypoplectrus providencianus | reverse complement strand
GATTGTCTACAATACTCAAATTAAAAGTAGTTTGGTGTGTAAACCTCAAAATGTTGCCACTCACAGTGGTAATGACAATGTTTAGAATGGCAGCCATTAAATTTAGACATGAGGACCTGTTGTTCTCCTTCCTCTGGAGAGGGATCAAACAAATAGCCTTCCTGTCCTGGTCCAGGTGTAACTGTGCAGTATGACCTGCTAATAGTGGCAGCAGAAGTTATAAATGAAGTGTGAACACTGCAGCTTTCGCACATCCTCACTAGTTAGCGGCTTCCCACCAGAGGCCTGCCAAGCACAATCTGCCATGATGAAACTATTTGTTAGCTCATAGTTTTAATCACATCTGTTGACTTTTCTTCTGATATTAAAGGTGATCCCTTGCTTGACCTGGATCACAGCAGTGATGAGATGACTGAAGCTGCTTAACACAGCAGCTATGTACTTTGTCTTTGCCTCACACCACAAACACAGAGTTAAAAGAGGCCTCACACGTCTGTTGTTGGCAGACAGCTGAACAGATGGGCTTACAATGCTGACAATGTGTGCGTGTGTGTGTGTTGGGGAGAGAAAAAGTGAGACAGTCTCTGTTACCTCCGTGTCACTGTGTCGGCCCATCTCTGTCTCAGGAAGACTCGCACTCTTGCACCGACACATACACTCGGTGGTGTAATACAATCAGCAGGAGCAGCAAACACAAGCGTAGAACATCTGCGGAGAACAGAAAGCCAAATCGTCTCTGCAGGGAGACAGTGACCATGGACACACCGGCATATGGATGGGCCAGAGCTTTCCAACAAGGCCAAATAATGATTGATGCTAGCAGGCTCTCACTGCACAACAGTCTGTGCATACCCAATTCACCAGAGAGGCTCCGCCACAGCCAAATGAGCAAATAAACCCTAATTTCATTGTCACTGACGATCAAATTATCCTGCTAGGCTGATTTGGACCAGGATGCACACAGTTAGTATGTTTATAATCCGCTGTATCTGCTATCGGAAAGATAAGGAACAATAAGAATGATGATATGATATGTGCGCCATTGAAACTTTTGAGCTGACAAATGCAATGCTTCCTTTTTCAGCTGACTGCTGAGTTAAAGGATGACGAAAAGTTCTGTAACAGCTGCTGCCATCTTAAACTTATAAGACCCGGAGTAAATCCTTGTCTGGCATTGAATTCAGTTTAAGGGACCGCACAGTACTGTTGTTTTTCTATAATCCCATATTGTTGCCAGAAAACACTCCAGTTGTGTATGTTTTAGCTGCAATGAGCCTGAACTCCATAACATTATGAAACAGAGTACAACTAATAAAAAACAAGAGTCACCATTGGCTTAGATTGTTAATCACTTATTTAAATTGATGGTTGAGAGCCTTGTAGTGATCATTAAGAGTGCAAAGTTTCTTAATAATTAATAAGATTTCCAAAACCATTTGTATCAAAGTGACATGGAAATCTAGCTGCTGATTTTATAATGGACTCCAAGTTTTAGATGTGAGACTATTCTTTTGGCATTATAGTTCTTTAAAACTAACAAGAAAAATGTCATGCTGTTTTGATTCCCGCTGAATACTTCTATAAGCCATTCTTGCACATGCTGGCTGCTCTGCCAGCCCAGCAGTGACCTTGCAGCAGCAGACTGATGGTAACATGTTGTTGGCAAGCAGATGTTTTTTTTACCTACATCTGTTCGATTATTGCCACTGACATATCTGGTGCTGAAATGGGTTGAGATCATAACCAACGTGGATGCAAACGTTGTGACACAGTGCAATTTCAAAACTTTAATTTTAAAAGAGTCGGCGTGTTTTCACTGCATCACAGGGACTGGCAACTACTCAAGTTTTATTGTCAATTACAATTTTGGCTCCAAATGATCACAAATGCAAGGTAATTGATATAAAACTATGATTGTGCTGCGTTCCGTTTGGCAGCAGTGCTCTCATTCCGTCTTGTGTCATAAATCTAGTTTCATTTAAAGCAATTAACTTCATTTTAAAATCGTACTTTTTCATTTTAATAAATGGCGGTTCATCCAAAGTCAATGAGTTATTATGCTAAAAGTAATCATGATCTGATTTTTTTTTTTTTTTGTCATAACAAGGAGTGTTGCAGTGGTACAACAGTACACATAAAGTGGACTCCTTCACACAACACTTAAAACGATTGTATTCATGTTATGCTCTCCTGATTTAACTGAATAGATTAATGATAAAACAATGCATATCATCTTAAGATAAACCTAAAATGTTGTTTTAATATTATTTCACAAGAGCCTAATTAAAATGGTGTGTAATAGGTTAAATTTAGAGTAAGTGTTACTGCTCCAGTTATCACATTACTGTCTGCAGGCTGCATGGTTGATTAAATCCCTGCAGCCATGTGAAGACAGCAGGTCTGTGTTCCATCTGCAGCTGACTCATCTGATGTGGCTACCTGAATTTAATATTTTGCAACAATCAGCACGCGCTTTTAAAATAGGCAAACAAACAGCTTTACTTGATACCTCGCACAGGGTCTAATTTCTTACCGTGGCACAGCCTCTGTCATCAGTAGGAAAACAGGAGCTGCACAACATAGTGGACAAAGATTTCTGTGTTATCACCGGACACATTTGTTCTGCAGCTACACCGGAAAGTTGAAACTGTCGTCTACATTAATGCAATGTACTAGAGTGGGGCTGTGATTTATATGAAAATTGCTCTGTTTCTGTAGCTGGATGGGGTTTATTTTACAACTGAGAAGCACTGTTTTTTAGGATGTTGAAATTTGGATCAGGGCTCATATAACTAGCTGAACCAGAGCTTGTATTTTTTTTATAGGTAAAACCCTACAAAATAGGATACATAAACGTGTCTGCCCCGATAATAGTTTATCACCAGACAAGTTTTCATTTGCACTGTGTCGTGATCTGTGTCTTAACTGTAGATCAAAATTCTACCCCCTTCTTTTGAACCCCAATACACCTCACTAGGTATGACAGACATTTGTTTGATATTTATTTAAATCACTTTAGTTACACCATAACCATAATCGCCCCTCCTATTTTCCAGTGTTGGTAACACTTTGGCACTGGAACATTGGTTGCTATTTAGAACACATTTGTTTAAAAATTTTTCTGAACTAAATTATCAGAAATGTTTTTCGGACAAGGCATACATTTTAAGTTCCTCATACTATTAATTTATACAAAAATGTGTATTCTCTGATAGGTGATAGACTTAGATTGCCCTGCTCCTGCTAGATTCTGGCAATATCACAAGCTAACAGAAGAATCATTGGATAACAAGATGCTGAAATCATTTTGAAAGACTCCAAGTAATGTGTTTGAGCAGCAAAATTGAAGGTTTTGACTATTCAGAGTCATAGAAGGAACTATTGGCAGTTAGTAACGAAACAGAAGTGGCTATACAGAACAACAATGGCATCTGAGGTTATAGCATCGATGCTGGAATAGCCTAGTTTATCTCAATAGTGGAGAGTATTTCTTAATTTATAGGAAAAAAAAGTTAACCATATTGAATGCTTTTGTGCCTATTTTCTGACAGTAACAGACTGATGGTTCACCCAGCCACCTGCCAGGTATTTTTTTGAAAGTGTCTGCCCTTTCCCAAACATTTTTCTAATGATGGCTTCTAACACCGATCTATGTGTAACAAAATATCTGGCAGCATCAGGTCAGGTCTTATATATTGTAGTGAAAAACAAGGCCAGTGTGAGTAAAAAGTAGCAGGAGCAAAAAACACACTGAAATGTCTTCGTCTTTAGAGGTAATGTTATAAGCACAGAGACATAATTGCGTTACAATACAAGACTCTGTACTGACATTGTGCCAGGTGTGCCTTGACAGAAACAGAACCCTGATCAGTGAGATGATTGGTTGCCTCCAGATTGCGCCAGATTGGCTGTTATCATGAGATCTGAGCATTGTGTGAAAGATGAAAACAGCTACCTAATACTTTAAAACACCCTATGATGCCATGCAACCCACCATCCCCCAACTTAACCCATTTTACAAAGATGTCAACAGTGTGCCAGAATCTTCGCTCACAACCCAGTGAGCCAACACTAGGAAGTTAAGACACCACCTGTGCTCTCACCTTGACTAAACTAGGCCACTATGTGTGAGCCTTAAGGGAATGAGTCCAATTTAAAAAGTTGTACACATACTTGTTATAAAGAAAAAAAGCTACACTTTCTTGTTAACAGCACAGTCTTCACTCCCTCTCTGTGGTAGCTCGCTAATGAAAGAAAAGTATGTTACTTCTCCCAGTATCCATTTTGCTCTCCAGCTGCGGTAAAGAGACAGATGTCTGTATTTTCGCTATTTGTTCGTGAAACAACTGTGTCCATTGACCTTGCATCTGCGTACACACTGCGGCTTTGTAAAGAAAAAAAAAACAATCACGCTTTGATTTACATGCACTCCCTGCATACTGCGGCTTTGTGTGACTGCATCTGTACACTTTACAATGCGGTCTCTGAGGATGTTTCGGATGGCTCACTTACTCTCACACACAAATACACACACACATTTCCATTGTCAGATATACTTCCACTGGTGACAGCACTGCTTAAGGCGAAATAATTGTGTTGGTATCTGTAGAGTTTGTTTGTAATGTGTCTGCGTCAGTGTCTGACCTCTCTACCATGAAACCCAAAGACGACTTTGTCAACCGCAGAATGAGAATTTCCCAGAAGACATGTTTGAAGCTGACATGTTTGTTTTTCGCTGCATGTGCACCTCCACATCTCATCCACACACACTGTCGGTTCTGTATGGTCCTTACCACAGTTGATTCTACATTATGTGTACACATGTATGCCTCTGTAATTTAATTAGACTTGTAGTCTTCCTGAGTGGGTGTGTAATGAACCTCTCCTACAGGAGCTGCAACGTGAGATTCAATAGCATCAGCTACATTGTTGTCCTGTAAATATTGATACAAACAGCATTAAGTGTATTGATGTAATTCGCATTGTGGGACTGGTAATTTATAGTGTTTCGTTGTAATGTACAGTAGGTGAGAAGTCTGTGTTCCTGTGTCTGCCTGTTGTAGAAACTTCAACCAACTGTTATTTCATCCATCATTCATATATCCATCTCACTCTCTTTAGTTTTAAGGCTCTCAGTTTGTTTGATAGACCCATCAGCACCATGAAATGTTTCTCACAATGTATCATCAACTAATCAACTGCTTGTCTGAACCAAGATGTATGGATCCTGGCTTCACAGAGCCAGGAATGTCGGTCAAGTGGTCATAGAGTTGTGCAGGTATTTGTGTTGTAGCTGGACCAGCAGCTCTTCTAGACAAGGCAAGGCAGCTTTTTAATACAATGCATCACAAACACAGAGACGGGAGTTTTTGCCTACTTGAGATACTACAGCTTGACCACTTCCTCAATTTTTAAGGGCCCTATTGAAGTTTTATTTTTCAAAGAGATCAGCAATGTATTTTGGCCCAAGACTGTTGAGTGACTATGAATAGAGCAGCACATTCTCTTTTTAAGAGTATAAGAGAGTGTTACATAAGTCCACACTGCTATATATCCAGCTGTGAGGGACTTTCAATAAATCTTGTCTGGACATGAAACCCCCAAATCTTACTTTTTCTTTGAAATGTATAAAATGCTGGATGCGGTACTGGTTTAATGTGGCTACTGAAGATCAGATCTGAATCCAATAAAACAAAAAGTTTTGAACTTTGTTTTTTGCCGTTGTAACTCAGGACTTATTACTTCATTGATGACCAATTACTTTCAGTCATTCCCCCTTTTTGCCAAAATACAATGACTTTCAGCTAATCTTAATTTAATTGAAAAAAAAAATGCATATGCATCCAGCTTTTTACTTACTCCAATTAAAGATAAATTGGAATCAGATGAATTAATGAGAATGCTGAACTTAACCTCTGTCATGGTGAACAGTCTGGACTTTAGATTAAGTGGTACCCACAATCTGTATTCAAACAGATATTGTTACACCTTTATCAGTTTAGTCTCTGTAATTTAATGTGATTAGGGGCCAGTTGGGAACCAGTCCAAACCTAACCAACCCAAAAATTGGTTTAAAAAAGTTGAAACTTCGAAACAAAACAGCTTTCACAATATATCCCAAAAATAAAGAAGGTTTTATTTGGGTCCATCATTATTCAATATGGAATGTCAGAATGTCCCATTTCCAACATCCATTCAACTGAAAACATTTGAAAAAACTGGCTGGCAGGTGGTCAAATGGAATTAAGATGCCTCCCTACATCTGCCAGACTTTGGTGGATGAAGTGAGGCATTACTAATTCTCTGGAGTCTTAGTATTGATGACATTGAATGTTGACAGTCTGGCCAAACTGGTTCTATATGCAGCTGTGGTCTGGTTCCACCGTAACACAAGAAGAGACTCATGGGCATTCATTGAAAAAGCATTCAAAATCATTACTTATTGAGAGATATGAAGTCAGGGGATCATTGTGGGGATCATGTGAGAATAGCAGGCTTCTCACGAGCAGTAAATAAGGCATGGGAATCACTGATATTCTCATTGATGATGTCAGACAAACTGTCTCTTTTGATTTATTTCAGGATCCTCTCAGGATGCCATGGTGAATATTAGTCTTTCTCCCCTTGTGCTCAGCCTTGTTGCATTCCCTGTTCTGACATGTAGGAGCTCAGGTGTTTGTTCATGTTGGTTTTTACTTGCCATAGATGGGTTTTTACCTTTTCAAGTGCTAAAGCATCAATACATTCTGAAGCTTTTTTTTTTTTCTTTTCTCAAGAGTATCACAAGAAATGTTCTACAGCCATCAATGGTATTCCCATCAACACTGTTGCTTATAGGCAATCCAGTGTGTTCCCCTAATTTTGGGTGGGCCCTTTCAGAAGTTTCCAATATATCACATGATTCTGTGGCAGTTTTGAGAAGAGTCTTGAGAATGATCAATCTGAATTTTTAAAATGTCAGTTATGACAAATTAGTCACATTCTGCAAAGAGTCGAGAAAAACTGAAAGAAACTCAGTTGTCAACCAAAACCGTGGAGGCCAGTAGGTTGTTAACAGCAGGATTTTTAGTGTCCTTTCAACACTGCTAAGATATTCAAATTAGGTAGAATCACCGCATGATGAGTGTCAGCATTGAAATGTGTCTTTGAATGTAGCAGCATCCACACCACAATTCAAGTCAGCTCAGGAAACATTTCTAAATTTAGATGAAATGAGGGATTGCCTTAATGAAAACCAGCCAGTTTACCATGGTTAACATGTTTGTAAGTCTTAAATATAATGTTAAGCCCTGCATATGGTGCAGTTACTGCTAGGCTCATATGTTTTCTTGCTTGCAGAGAGGGGGAATACATGTCTTATTCATGAACATTTTCTCCTGGCCAGAGCTTGTGGAGGCTTGCTGAAACGACCAGCAGCTGTGCATGAAAGGCACAAACTTTTGATACAGTAAACCCAGAGTTAATATACCACAGAGTCCTGTCACAGCAGGAAGGGATTTCACCTGAAGTAAACTTTGAAATCCAAGCAGATACAGACAAGCTAATTGCAAATGGAAATAGAGTTAACACACTATATGTGTAGTGTTGGAAAAATACTCTTATTGTCAGATGTCAACAAGTTAAGAATACACATCATTATGCCATTAAGTCTTCCAACTCATTTGAACACACCAGTTGTCCTATTCTGTATGATGACTCAGAGACGCCTTTCATTAATTGGTGCCCCTAATGGCAGCAAAGGATTATCTCACCTCAACTAAACATAATCGCACAGTTTAAACATGTTATACCAAGTGATTGGTTCAGCTTAGGCAAGAAAGGAAAAACTTTGAGTTGTAAAACTATTGAGTTGAATGTAATGTAGTAACTCACAAGGTAACTTGCTAACATAAACTGAAATAGGTAAACAGGCAGACTTTTGGTTTCACAAGGGTTAACCCTGCTCATGGTCAAACTCCTTTGCTTGTTGACCCAGCCATCCAGCCTGACCTCCCCCCTATGCAAACATTATTGATCTGTATACTATGAAATCTCACTTTTTTTCTTGCTTGCATTGAATAACAATAGCCATAAGAGCTAAAGCTAAATGGGTAATTTTTAGGTGAGGATGGTGTGAAAGATAGATTATAGCCAAAGACCTGCACAGCTAATGACATTCCAATCAGTCTTCATTTGTACTTAGCATATTTTAGCATGCTAACAAGCTGAGTGGATCTGATTAACAAGGTATACATCTTAAACATCAGCATTTTAGCATCGTCACTGTCAGCATGTTGGCATGCTGACAATGCCATTTACCTCAAAGTGCCACCGAGCAGCCTGCGTGGCTGCAGTTTTAAATCAACATTATCATTTAGATCACAATTTCACATAGACATGTAAAACTCATGGTAACAGCTTTATTGTATTTTGCACACACCTTTAAGATTATACTGACATCACTGCAGAATCTCCAAAGGAACAGCTCCGATTTTAAAGCTTTGTCATATTATTCCCAAGCAGTAAATAAAGTGACTCACAGCAGATTTATAACCACCATGGTAATGCGCTTACAGTTTTATCATCCTTTGATGTCAGCCATTAGCATCCATTCCACCACAGCTTTATGCGTTTGACAAAACAGCCAAGGCCAAGCATTTTCTAATTAGCCCTTATTATCTTGAAGTTTATTGCAGTCACTCTCTACACGACTCCACCACAGTCCTCCTTCAAACAATACCTTTGCATTAGCATTTTGCATTGTCTGCTTAACAAGGTTCAAATGTTTTGTATTCCTCTCTGCCACTCATGAGGGAGCCGCAACAGGCCGGAACAGGCCTCCCCATGATCGAGACTTGCCTAATGATGAGTGAAAGGGCCTCTGTGTCTTTCAGGCTCATAAATATCTGTCTTTCTGTGTGTGAGCGTCCGTGTGTCTGTCAGGGTTTTAACGCACTGCAGGCAGAGGAGTGTCTGCCAGGATGCGATTATGCCCATGGTAGCTGCTAGCAGTCGTGTAATCATCAGTGCCTCATTGTTGCCTCTCTTTAAAAAACACACTTCCATTGTTGCTAAGAAGAGCGATAAAACCAGGAAGAAAGATAAAAGGCATACAGCAAGAGGAAGACAGAGAGATAGGATCCACCAGGGATGCTGCAGGGGACTCTTGTTCTCAATTATGCTTCATTTTTCTTGGAAAAAGAATATGTCTAATTGTTTTTTTTTTCTTCTCACATGTTTTTGTCTAACCTTATAGCTCATATTCTTTGCGCTCTTTTGTTTCTCCACCAAATGACTCACACACCCTCCATCTTTAACTAACCCCACCCTCCACCACCCCGCCACCCCCGCAGCTCTCTCTTCTCAAATTTCCCCTTCCTTACATCACATGCAGAAAATCAAAACATGGGAAGAATGATGGTAAAAAGGAGGAGTGTTAGTAGAGTGGCTTACAAGCAACTCATCTCCCAGAGTTTTTTTTTTTTTTTTTTTTTTTTTTTTAGCTTCTCGTTCTTCTTCATTGGTGTAAAAGTACAAGGCTGACAGAATGTTCAAAGTGTTCAGGATCAAAGAAGAGCACTCTGCTTTTTCTGAGTGATGAGGGTGGGATTGGATCCAGAGGGTTAGCAAGTGTCAGACCGCATCACGCCTCTCTTTTCTTGCTATCTCCCACCGTCTGTCTTTCTCTTTCCCCTTGTTCTTCCTCTCTTTTGCTGTCTCCCCCTCCATGTTTACTGTACCCCGCTTTGTATGTCTTCTCCTGTCTCTGTCGCTCACTCTTTCAACAACGCTTCGCTTCCTGCCATCTTCTCTTACCTCAGCTTCTGCTGTATCCCTCCTCACATAATCCACTCTCATCCATTCACTTCCTCTACCCCTCACTGTCATTATCCATCCAGTTTTACCATTTATTCTAAATTATATCATCTTTCTTTGCAAACTCCTCTCCACCTGTGCCTCTATTTCTCCCCTGTCACTTTCATTTCACATGGAGGCGCATAAGGCTGATGGCTATTCTAGTTGGAAGCAGTTTTGAACGTGGCAAGACTTAATTTTTCAAATTGATGGTAAATGATAAATGAAAGGCACTGTACCTTTAAAGTGCCGGAAGGAATCTGAGTCCTTGTGGATCAATGCTTACACTGGAGGGCTATTTCTGGGTGGGAGCAGTCAAGTATTCAATTAGGTATCACGTTATTTCCCTGTTGCACTTAACAAGCAAAAATCCTATGACTGAATCATACTTTGAAGCACCTGTGTGAGGTTAACTACTCTGGTTGGGGTCAGATACGTTGTAAGAGCAAAGCAGCCGATGTTGGCGTGCACAGCATATACCAACGATGTGAGTCAACTTCCTGATTTATCACACAGTTCATCATAATTTCACCACTGTTTCTCATTACTGAACACAGCGTGTTGCCAATAAACAAGAAAGGCATAAAAATGATTTCCAGAGTGGCGATATTCTCTCCTCCTCCAGATGTTTTTTTGTTGTTCTTTTTGTTGACAGACTGATGTCAAATTATTGGCTTGTTGTATCATTTGGCTTGTTACCATCAAGACTTTTATGAGGCGTTTAGGCCATGTCCATAGTCATGCAGATACATATGGAAACAAAGTCCTTTTTTTCTGAGTTGGCCTCTTATCAACATTCTGCTGGAGTTTCCACCTATACATATATGGTTTTGAATACTCTCAGTGGAGTGGATCATTTTCTTGCATTATAGTATTGACAACAAGCACTCTCTCAGTGATAAAATGTGTTGTTTTTCTCTCCTCAAAAATAACAGCTATGTGCATTTTCTGATCTGACATCTGTTAAGACAATATGACATTTGTTATTACTTTGCAAAAACATTTTTTACTGACCAATGAATACAGTCTATATTGCTTTCTAATATGCTAATTATAACACCAAATTTACTGTATTTGCTTTGGTAACAGCCATGGCCAAAAGCATTATTTTTTTGCATAGGCCATCCGTCCATTCCTTTCTCATGAACATGATTTCTCAG
>JAOWBC010001387.1:4871073-4883382 GCA_028566105.1 Hypoplectrus providencianus | reverse complement strand
AAATACATGCAGGACGGATGTGAAACTGCCTCCACTGAGAAGCCTCACTCCAGCCAAAATGCATGTTTTCAGAAACCGATTTTTTTTTTTTTTTTTTTTTTTTAACTGAATCTTACATGAAAGTTTGTCATGTATTTAAATACCAGGAGCACTTGTCTATTACTCAATTTTCCGTCTTGATTTCAAAGCATGGGATGTTTATGATTAATTAGAGAACAAACACTCTCCCAGTGTGTGAATTCAACATGTGTTAGATGAGAGGTTCTTGTCTCCATCTGTTCAATCAAAGAGGGTCAGTACTCAGGGTAATGATGACGAGACAAAGATGATGAAACACAGACTGACAAGCAAGAATTTCTGTCTGTTCACTTTCACTAAGTACAGCTGCATGGGTACAATGAACTGTAATCAGACGCTTGTGATTACAGTGTTAGTTACTCACAGTGTGCAGTTGATAATTGCATGTTCTGAGAAGCTTGCAAAAACAAAATAATACAAAGTAAAGGCTTGGCCACACAGAGAATCTTGAAGAGAAATTGAAGAATTTGAAGAGAACACATACAGTCTGGAGTAGCCAGGTGGCTGGCTTACTATATCTTTGAGGGTGCAAACACCAGAGTTACATCTTCAACTAGTGAACTCCAGAGATATTCATTAACATTTTCATTAACACATAGTTTGCATATTTATCTCAGTTGAATTTACATATTAAAGTCCCATTAATCTGGCGTTCCCCTAGACACTAATAAAACAGTAAATGTGTTAAAAACAAGACTCAATAAATGACTGGAAAGTATGTCCACATTTATTCTGAAACAGTGAGTGTGCTTTAAACAGTAGTTGCCCTGTATGCTCTATTCTTAACACCTCCAGTACTTACGGTTTGCTTGAAGGACCCAAGGACAGTGGAAGCTGTCCATTTATATGCCTGTGTGGAATGTTCATGCGCAGTGGAGTTCAACTGGACTGAACCAACTGTTGGTTGCGTCCTTTGTTGTTTCAGGACTTATGGGTGGAATGGCTTCTATAAAGTGCTTAACTAAATGAATATTTAAGGCTGTTATAGTTGGTGATAATTTCTTATGTGTTCTGTATAATGCTAATCATTAAAAGATATTTAATTGCATGGAATGGTAGGAGTAGCTTCGACTATATATGCTGTGCTGACCAACTCGTATAAGAAATTCTATATTTTTTCTCTCTTTAATTTCAATTTGTTGTTTGTTTTCTGTAAATAATTACTTTACCTCATGCTTGACAATAGTATATGGGTTTGCACTTTGACCCTTAGCTAAGGGTTGTCACATTTATTTATATTTTGGTGAGGTCACTTTTTTTTTTTTTTTTTTTTAAGTTATCCCTACAAATGGGTTCAGGGGGGTATTTTACTCATTCTGTCAACTGCCAACCTATTCTCACTCTGAATCTGAGTGTTACAGAACAGTAAGTACCTAATGTGGCTTCGTGAAAAATCTACCAGACTCCCTTGACAGAAAACTGGAATTTTAAATTTCACAACAATGGAGTGGACTTGCTTGGTTAGCTTGCATATGTTTCTGTGTAACTTTCACACAGTAATGTAAAACATTCTGTGCCGTTTTCAAACTTAGCACCAGTGATGCTGACTCAGCCCGTGCTAGCGTTCACATCTTACTTCAGTAACCCGTGTCACTGTTTTTCACAAAGGTTCTAGTGACATTTTCATTATGAATTTGGAGTTGGTTTTTAAACTTTGCTGGATTCTTGTTTGGATGCAACATAAATGGCCATGAATTGAAACTGACCGGCAAAAATGTTACTGACATTACAGAACGAAAGAAAAGCTGCTAATTTGCATTATATGAACACTATAGTCTTGAATCATATTGTTTGCAGGGCTATTTTTTTTTTTTTTTCATTTTAAACTTTTAAGTGCTTCACATCAATTTATAATTCAAGAACTAAAACTATCCACGAAGAACTTTCCTTTTCTTGAAGTAAGCAGTGATGTCTGAAAATATCAGTCATACTTCAGGGTAGTTCAGCTTTCTGAAGACTTAAAAACTGTTCAAGGAGCAGCGCAGTAACTTTAACTGATATTATTTTTGGACCAGCAGCAAGTGCCTTTGTTCTCTTTTGTTCCCTTCTCCCTTTTCTCTCCAGAATTCTTATGCTGACTGTAACAAAGAGAATTAAATATGAGTGGCATGTTGGCCAAATATGAAGAGAACAAAGTGGGCCAAAGAAATGCCCATACAAACCATTAATTAAAATACTGTGACGCTTGTTACATTCATACAGTATTTAGTTGAAACATTCTCCCTTCCTTTCATTTTATTTATTTTTTTAATCAACTTAATAATTGAGCTGTCCTTGTTAATTCAACCATGTTTACTACAGAGGGAATAAACACAACATTTCTTCAGTGCATCATTCTGAGCATCCTTAGTTATGTTCGCTGTGGGTGCTCCTCAAAGTCTTCACTCTGTTTGAATAGAAGTGGATTTGTTAACTTGTGAGGGGATTAAGTCTCTTTTGCTCCGAGTAGATTGGCAATCTGGAGAGGAAGTCAAGCTTGAGGAGAAAATAACTTGGCTGTCCTAAGTTAAGACTGAAAGAACACATTTATAGACACACATATTGCATGCACTCATTTATGTCCTACCAAAACCCAGGCAGCATCTGCCATATCTATATATATCTGCCTGCTACGTCGTTCAGTGTTTTGTCTTTTTTTGGAATTCTCTCTCTTTCCTTTGTTCACATTGCTGCAGGGTGGTCCTAAACTATTTATTCCCTCTTGGATCAGAAGGAAAATCAATCCATGAATCAGTACCTTTCTCTTGACTTACTCTTTGGGCTATTTCATCCTTGAACCAAATTACTTTTGCATATCCCAATTTTAAAAATTGCTGAAGGCAAGAAATAATGGCGATTGAATTAGTCTATCATTTAGTTTTCATATAGGACATGGAATATAGCTGTGTAAGCCAACCTGCAGACCTAACTTTCACAGCATGCTTATTAAACAAATAGTTTAATTGGTCAGTTTCCCCCCTTCTTCTTCCCCTTTGTTTTTAGAAGGTAATTGCACTTGGATGTGAAATAAGGATGACCTCAGGATGACCGGAAATGTTGTAGTCTAGATAATGCAATTATTTTGAATATAATGGTGGGATAAAGCCAGTCTATCAATCAATGAAAAATAATTTCTTATAAGCACAAGATTTCAAAGATTTATGTGCTATGACTGTGTTAATGGCGCTACCACCCAGCAGGCACCCTTAACCCTAACCCACGACACACGCCACCAAAATATCACTCTGAACTGAGTTCAGAAGTCTAGAGTCTTGAAAATAGAGTTCATTGATGATAAAGCTGGCTTTCCCCTCAGAGGCATGGTACCCTGGTGATTGATAAGTTGCTACCACAGTGTTGGATTTGTTCTGTTTTCATTCCCGAACTTCAACCCTTTCACAGTGTGTTTCCGCTAGTCAAAGTTAATCGTAACATTTGAAAACCTATATAAGTTTCAAGATCTTTGTTTAGATCAACATTTAAAAGCACTCTAGGAAATTAACAATTTATTTTTTAACCTTGCTATCCAAATCAACTGGCTAGGGCTAGCTGGTAAATTTGTTCCACACCGACTCAAGCAAGATAGCCGTGGTCAGAAAAACATGATGGCAAGCTAGAGATGCTACTCTGTACTGGATAATAATACTAAATATTACATTTTATTTATGAGCTTTATGTGTTGGTGAATAAATTCTATTCATGCCTGATTTGCTGTTTCTCTATGTTATGCTAAGCTACCTAGCTGCTGGCTGTGTTTAGCATACACAAAGGAGAGGGCAATGAATCTTCTCATCTCAGCCAGCAGGCAAACAAGCATATTTCCCAAGGTGTCTAGCTATTCCTCCGAGGCGTTTGGATATATTCATATGTTTCCCTCTAAATGAAAGATGTGCAGGTTGAGAGGAATGTTCAACACAGCTGTGTTTAATGTTTTGTTTATCCCAATTTCAATTCAGTATTTGAATAACTGGTGAGGGGAGGTAATTGTTGAGCCATTGAATGAAATGTTTGGAGCTGGAAATGTTCACTGGTGAACGCTCTGCTTTTAGTTAAGTGTTCACTCCCTCATAATTGCAAAGTCCTTGTACTGTGCTGTGCTACGTGGGATGAAATGAGTTATTTTCAAGTGTTTCGCCAGAGTCATTATTACCAGAAATTGCCCAATAAAGTGAGACTGTTGCACATTTATCTTTTGGGTTTTTATTATTAATTCCTGTCTTTTACTAGCAGCAAATTCTTTCCAAACTGAAATGCTGGCAGAGTTAGACAATTCACAGCTCTGCGGAAGAAAAGCAATCAATCAGCCAGCCATCAAAAGAGCACATACCCAGCATCTAATGAATCACTACACTGGAAGATTTCCTAATCGCAGAGTAGCAGAGTACAGCATGCAATGGTGATAGATGGCTTCAACAGCAAGGATTTTTGTTGGATTAATAGTCAGTAAATTAATCAAAGACTGACTTGAATTGTAAGGCCACATCAGTGATTTTAACAACAGAGCATTGTAGAGTGGTGATGTCTTATATTTCACAGTTACCGTTACTGTACAGCATTACCATATGGCTCATTACTACGTCTCAGTTGCAACACTTTGTGGTTGATGAATAGATCTTTTTTTTTCTCCCTCTCAAGACCTTGTTTTGACTTGAGTGCTTGACAGTTCCGTGTCAAGCTTTTAAAAATGCTTCTCTTCTTTCTTTCTTTATTTTTTTTGTAGCTGCATGTCATAATTTGTCTTATCTAATGCAAGAATCTGTTTCACAGGACTTCCAGCCTCCCATCCCCTGAAAAAAGAAACTTAAGAGGACTGTGGGCAATGCTTTAAAAACGCATTGCTATAAAAATAGATACAAAGATTTTGCATGTTCTCAGGTCTTTTGTGACATCCACACGCTCATCCCTTTAGACTATCAAAGTTTATATATTCTACAACCAAACAATATTATTCCTTTGGAACAAACCAATACTGATCTTTCAAATCAAGAACAATTTGTTATATGGTATTCATATAATTTTGGGACAGTCAGATATAACTTGCATTTCAACCTATTGCTTAAGCCTCATGTTTTGATAAGAGACAGCCAGAGCATGATTAAAATGATAATAAACAAAGCTGAGGATATGGTTTCAGGCACAGACAGTACCTCTGCTGACATGAAATGAAGATTTTTTTTTTTTTTTTCTAGTGAAATGGGACCAATATGAAACAATGTGAATTCATTCATTTGAGGCTGCAGTATCAGCTGCAATCTCAAAGCTTGATCCCTACAAAATGAAACAGCCTCAGCTTGTTCTAAAACAAGCCAGACATTCTGAAGTTTCCATTTTGGGAACAATGATTGCACCATAAGAGAAAATAATGCGGGCTGTACAGTGTTTGATATTCTTCCACATGACGCCTACACAAGACTTTACCACTCGAGTCTGGAGTAGTTATTATAGAAGCTAAAATTGACCTCTGAGGCATAGAAACAGAATATCTTGTAATAGATGCAATAAGCATGATAAATTAGGCAGTCATATCCTAAGGAAATGTAATATTTCCTTTGAAAAAATAACTGACTCAATGATGGAAATTATGAAATTTCTCTAGTGTTCCTTTATTTTGCAGTGTGATGTGAAAGGCATCTTCTCCAGCTCTCAGTGAGTGGGCTTTTTTGTGCATAATGGCAGTTAAAAATGTCCCCATCACATTTTTTGAGCTCTCCTTTTTCCTTTATTTTTTTTTTCAACACTTCCAACTGTGCTGATGATGACATGTGGAATCTGAATGACTTTCAGACATCGCTAGTTTTGTATGTTTGATCTTTTCCTTTTGTCCTCAAAAGGGTTTTTTGAAGAGTCTCCTATCTGTCTCTCTGTGCGACGGATAGACAGTCAGCATGGAACAATCAAGTCTGCCTTTTCAGTCTGATTTATAATTAGTCCTCCATGGATGGGGGCAAAACATTAGATCTCCTCTCAGGACAGTTTTGCACATTTGAAAACTGGCCTAATTGGGCCGAAACTCTGTTGCTATGACATCTACAGTCATAGCAGGACATAGAGAATCAGTAAAAACAGACATTTGCACATAAAAGCAAAGTGATTGGCTTTGATTCTGACAAAATTCAATAGCTAACAAGAGTACCTTTTGAAATCACTGCTCATTATGTTTTAACAGTGTTTGATATGAACATATTTGTCTGTGTTGTCCTTCACATTGAGTGTTGCCTATTTAAAAATACTACATTACTAAAAAAACAAAAAAAAGAAAGAAATAGGGCAAATTGGTTTCTCAGTGTAGGCATAACTACAATGTGTGTGATTCTTTGAGTAAACTGGAGACAGGTGAATTTATATAGATAATAAGATTTATTATCTATGGACAAGTTATCAGTTCAACTCGTGTTAAGACAGAGCAGTGCACCTCAGAGAATAGTACTTGGATGATATGGTAGCATTGGCGTAACCCACCAATAAAGAACAGCAGATGAATGCTTGAAGCCATCCATATTTTATGTTGATCAATCATATTTTGCACCATCTCCATGCCTGAAAAGGGAAGCCAAGATGGAAGTGTACATCTGCATTTTTTCTAATGGCCAAGAGAGGGCGACTCCACTGGCTAGAAAAGAAATAAAGGCAAGTTGTTGAGAAAGGGCACTATTATTGACTTAAATTATCTAATTATTATCTACTATTAAAATTAATTAAAATAAGTATTTCTCTCTTTTTTTAGCCTTCTTTACTGACACATTTTGTTTTTTTTTTTTTTTTTTTTTTTTTTGAGTAAATCAGACAATAAAGCAAGGTATGTGTTAGGGTGAGTCTACCCTGTGATTGACAGGTTGCTACCTAGACACAGTGTTTATAGAGCTTTGACTCTTTCAAAGTGTGCTTTCAAAGTCAATGGTAATATTATGGTCACCTCAAAATGTCAATATTGGATATTTTGAGGTGACAAGGTAGCAAAAAAGGATTCATATTTGCATTTTAGACAGTCCTGTGCTGCCATTTTGCTGATGTATTCGCAGTGATTGACATTGATGTGGAACTTTAATGTCGGATGTCTCACACGGGGCAGACGGGGGGGAGGTGGGTGAGTTAGATGAGGAACTAGAAATGAGCTGGGTTTGTGTCCCATGTGAAAATAAGCATAATTGTCTTTAACATAACTTACGCTTTTTTAAATACCATCCTTGGCTCCCGCTTTTCATCATGTATTTTTATAATGTAAGTTACAGTTTTCAGATACTTATTTAACTTTCATGGCTCACAATTTGTGAAACATTTTTTTTAGAAACTCCCATGACTCACATTTATTTTTCCCAAACCTGCTACTTTTTTCCAACTGAAAAGTGTATGCTTATAAATAATGACATGTGCGTTGCCTAACCCTAACCCAGATAGTGATAGCGTTACCCTATAAATTAGCCTCCTATTAAGTCATACTGCGAACATGCTGGTTTCAAGGAATAAAAATCAATCATTTTGGAATCTATGCCTAAAATGTTTGACTTTGCTACATTGTAACATAGCTGTTTCTTTCTTAATCTGTTCTTGAAGCAAGTGACAGAGAGCGAGATGTATCTAGGGTGCTGGTGGTGTAACGGGAAAAAGTGTTCCCCTCTCTACACACTCCACAATGAAAGTCTATATAACACACTAATAATATCCTGTAGATCTCAGGAGCTAGCACTCAGCACCATACTATTCCTTGGCTTCTTAGCAATACACCCACCAAGTGTCGAGGTAAAAACTAAATCTGGTAGAGGCAGGCTTGGTTACTACTCTCTGTGTCATGGGTCAGGTCTGGGCAGAAATATGTGGCCCAAGCTGCACTCAAATACAGACAGGCAGTCAGATAGAGACTATTTCCATTTTACTGAGTTCCCTATAATTCAGTTTAACCTTCTTGGTTGTAATGTGAAAGTCAGTGGCTTACAAGAGCTGATAGGCTGAATCCCCCTGTATGCTGGCAGCCTGCTATGGCTGACAGAGCACTACTTATACATTATTAATTTTAAAGTAGTTACAGTCCATCAGCTGTACCGTCCTCCTACACCCACTGTGCACATGCCCTCTGGGCACGGTGCACAACCACAACACACGCTACGCCGAAGAAGAACATCTCCAATTTTTTCTCATGTCCCATCATGACGACGACCCCAGTGTCAGTCTGTCAAACAGCCAAGTACACTACATGATGGCATGCCTGAGAGCGTTAACCTAAGTTCATGCTGAAGTCCTCAGGAGGCTCACAGTTTAAATATCTGGCTGCACAATTTGCAACTGCACTAACAGAGAGCCACTATTATAAATTCTGCTTGTTTATTCAGATAATTTGATTTGAAGCAGCTTTTTTTGTCACTGTATGTGACTTCTTTAAAAGAAGGTTTTGTTTTGTGTGTGTGTGTGTGTTTTAACAGTGTTATTTTCTTAACAAAAACAACATTTTTGTGCAAAAAGAAAAAAAGACAAACTAAAAATAGCTGTCGTGTCTAAAGCAAAATCTCCACTCACAAAATAGTTCAACAAAATAGTTTTCAGTAGTATTGCCTGAAGGCATGAAAGATGGTCCTGGAATACTTGAAGATTTGCACATTCTTGAAGGCTGCTCTTGCTGACCGGATCCTGTAAAGTCCAAGTTCAAAAATGTACTCATCAATTGTAATAGTTTGTTACATTTTATTCCAACAAGTCAACAAAACCATTTTTTTGCATCAGACATGGCACTATGTCAATAGAGGTGAGAGCTCCCTGTTTGCTTGAATTCATGGTGACCCTGATTGAATCATGAAATATTGATTGCATGAATCTTGGACAGAAACAATAGCATCAGTGGCCAGTCGTAGTGTGTGTGTGTGTGTGTGTGTGTGTGTGTGTGTGTGTGTGTGTGCGTACGTGCGTGTGTGCATGTGTGTGCGTGTGTGTGTGTGTGTTCCATGATGGATGCTGAAGCTTTTGTTGCAAACAAGGTAGAAACGTCTACTGAAGGTGCAGTGATTGAGTGACAGTTTACTGACATGAAAGTGCTGAATAGACTGTTGATTTTTTTTTTTTTCTTCATATAAAAGGAGAAACGCTAAACCCAGCACCAGTGCATTAAGGTTTGCATTTGAATGGAGGGTTATGTCTTGGGCTCTTATTCATGGCCCTTGAATAAACAAATCAGTCAATCCGAGCATCAGAGCTATACATTCAGGGAACTGAATGCCACTCAAAAAAATGACAAGATATGACAGTTACAATTGATACGCTTGGCAATCTTTTGGTCAGTGTTGTCTTCCACATTAAATTTAGTGTTGCCTTCTTTTTGCTTCTCTAATTTCTGTCTTCAAACGGTGAACAATTAGTTTTGTAAGGTCCTTCAGTGACTTACAACACAGGGAATTAATCAAAGCCGTTTGCTTGTGCCATTCAAAGTTTGTAGAATGAAAACATGGAAATAACCTTGGTTTGAATACCCGGTTTCTATACAGCAGATAGGGAATGAATAAACATTAGTCTAAAGTATAACAAGTGTACATATGCTCCATTTACTGTAACGACTCTCTAATCCCTTAAGCACAGAGCATAAAGAAACCATGATTTATACCATGATTATAATCATCAGCAATGGTTTTTCCACACTCTGAATTGTCCATAGACATACCTCTATTAAAAACACATCATACTGCCAGCTTTAACACTTGTTAGAGGCAGGTTTCACGGCTCAGAAAATACAGTGCGGGCCCAAAGTGTTCAGACAGTTTGGCTTTCTGTACTCCAGCAAATTGGAATTGCAACGAAACACAAACTCTGAGATTAAAGTGCTGACTCTCAGGTTTAGCTTGTGAGGGTTTGCATCCACGTCCGATGAACCGTGTAAAAATTGTAGCTCTTTTTATGCACACCACCCAATTCTGAAAAATGCCTGAGAGTCCTACACTATTCACACAAAATGATGCAAACACCTCTAAACATCCTTAAAGCTGAATGTCAGCACTTAAACCTTGCAGTGTTCATCCTTTATACTGGAGGAGAGCCAAATAATGAAAAGCATATTCCTTTCCCAATATTTCAGGAGGACAATACACCTGATGTCATATCAGCAGTGAAATGTCCTTCTCTTGGTGGAGTCTAAAGTAATAAATAGGTACCTCACCAGACAGAGTGCTGGCTGGCATGTGTATAGGAGCAGAGCATTTACTGCCAGTGATTTAACCTGCCACAACAACTTGATTGAGCCAAACAGGATAGATTTGCATCCTCCCCATAAGGTACTCTGAAATCTGTTGCATCATCATCACTTTGTGATTTATATGAATGCATTCTGATATCAAATTATTTGCTTGAGTTGTTTGTAGTGGAAGAAATCCTCTATTGCTGGAATAGTAATGGAAAGATGCTGTCAGGTGAGACCTCTACCAGGTTGCATTGAGCTGACACATGCCCTGCTTATGCATGTCAAACTACCTTGCAAATGAATTAAATCTAGCACCCAGTCACAGCATACTTGCATCAGTATTGTCACAAGACAAGAGATCATGAATGCCAGTGGACTCAGCCCTCTGAGTTGCACTTACATTGAAGAAAATTTCAGAGTGCCCTCTAGGCTGGCCTTTAATTGAGAAAAAATGAAGAAGTGCCCTCCAGGATTTCCTTCAAGTGAAGAAAATATGATAAAAGGTCCTCTAGGGTGCACTTTCAGTGGAGTAAATGGGATAAAGTGGCATCTGGGTGCCCTTCTATTAGAAAATATGTAATGCACTGCCCTGTAGGGTGACCTTCAAATGCACAAATCTCCATGGCATGCCCTGAAAGGTGTCCATTCAGTGGAGAAAACAAAACCTGTTGAAGTGCTCTCTGAGGTGCCCTTCAAGTGGAGAAAATGTCAAGAAAAGTCGTTTAGGTGTCCTGAGAGTGCAAAGCATGTGGGGAAGTGCATTCCAGGGTGCCATATTAGTCTATAAAACATGATGTGTTGCAGTCTAGGGCATGTGTAACTAGAGAAAACCTCATAAAGTGCCCTCCAGAGTGTTCTTAAAATCAAATCATACAATGAAGTGCCATACAGACTGGCCTACATACTAGAAAACCTGCTGTGCATTGACCTGATGCAGTCGGTGCCCACTGATCATGTATTGAAACTTTTAAAGTTTCTCTCCACATATGTGGTTGGTTGGTTTGTTTCTTTTCTTCTTTTTTTCACCAGAATCTGCGGAACTGAGGTGCATGATTCAGGGTTTTCAGGTAAACTTCTGAATATAGAGTATCACCCTGTAATCATCAGCAGGCTGCCCATGCCCTTGCTTCCCTTCTAACTAGAGCTAGTGCAGCAGCAGATGGACCTGCAATGCTGCTCTGCACCACAAGGATGTTTGAGTGTGTGTGCACGTGTCCATATTGTGTGTCTGTTACTACCCCAGGACTCACCTCTGGCTTCTACCATAACAGACGGCTCTGGGTCATCCCAGCAGGTCCGGGAATGACGAGCACTGCAGTGATGGATTATAGTTGGTGTGAATGCTCCGGTACGTGTGTGTATGTACCTGTCTGTGTGAATCAGGTCACCTCCACTCCCTTCTGACCTTCCCCAGTTTCCCCCGTCCCTCCTCTCTCCTACCATGTATCCATCCTTCCCTCCTTCTCAGCAGCAGCTCTCTGCAAAGGTTATTATCACAGTGAGAGAAGCCAAAAGCCTTTACAAGTCAGGAAACACACACAGCACAAGTGAACATTTGTGGGGAATGAGTGTGAAACATGAAACATGTTTCCATATCTCAGCACAATGGTGTTGCCACTTTATTTTAATTTCATTTTTTTTTTTTTTTTTTTTTTACAATAAAGAATTAAATTGGAATGATATCTCTGGAGCAAAAAGAAATGCATTTTCCTTTTCTTCATTTACTTTTCTTTTTTTCAATTACAGTACCTGACAAAACCATTGTGCTTTGCAGTAACACACTGGAGCTACACTGCAGTGTGATGCTATCTTGTTTCTATATATTTTTTTTGGTGCTGTTGTCTTCATTGATAAGCAGTATCTACCAAAGCAATGTGGGTGAATTTCCTTTCCACACTCCTGATCCAAATCTGCCTTTGTTTCCATCTGTTGGCAGTACATGTGTTGAACTTAAAGCAATCTGTAGGCACACCACAGAATATATATATATATATATGGTAAAAAAAAAACTAAAAAAAAAACCACACACAACCACCCTCTAGTCACTCACTATATGCTGATGACACCCATGTCTATTTCATCCCACAGACTGTGTTCCA
>JAOWBC010001387.1:4820972-4848541 GCA_028566105.1 Hypoplectrus providencianus | reverse complement strand
CTTAAGACTGCTATTTTAACCATTATCTCTGAAAAACGACCCTAGTATAATTATCTGTGGTAATCACTCAGCGAGCGTCATAATTAATTTGATGTTTATAATGTATCTGGTTGGCATTAGTGATTAGTGTTATTTATTGTCAGTCAAGCAACGATAAACTGCAGCTCAGACCCCTGTGGCTCCATTGAAAAACACAACCATTTTTCACACCCTGTTTCCACCTGACAAATTGGATACGGGGGGTGAGAGAGAGGGGAAGGAATGGGGAAAAAAACACGGGGGCTAAAATGCGAGAACTTTGAGCAGGGGTGGGAGGCCGTCGGCTAGTAATTTGTCGAGCTACACAGTGTATCTGATTCCATAAGCTGGGTTTTGTGAAGGCTGAAGGGATATTGGTGACCCGGGGGCGTAATAAGGCCTGTGCTCCTTTAGTGGAGCCCGTGGCTGCAGTCGTGACATTCATGGCACAAGAGGAGGGATGCTGGAGTAGAGAAACAGTATGTGGCCAAACAACCGCTGTGACAGAACACACAGCAGCAAGCCTCGCTACTGAAATGAGGAAGGAAATTTATTTTTACCAGGGGCCTAGAACTGTGTCGTGCTGAATAAATAAGCGTCTTTTCTCTTTATGCTGAGGACTTTCACATTTGCAGCACTATAATGGCACACTGTGGAAACCTGTGTCTAAGGTGAATATTCCAGCTTTGTAATGGCTGTAAATGAATTTATGTCATCTGAATATTTGAAAGGATAGTTTAGATTTATTGAAGAACCTTTATGAGTTACAACCTCAAAGCAGAAGCAGGCTTTGGGACAGACACAGAGGCTATGCAGTGCACTGTTAAAGCCAAATTTAATGCAAAATTCGCTAAATTTAGAATATTTTCACTGCTTGACCTTGCCATTAGACAACATTGTTTAAGTTTATGCAAAGGGGGGATTGTCCTTTTGTATGCTCTTGTCCTAGCCATCAGATTCCACTGACAAAACAGTACTTATAACTTGCAAAATACAGGAATTTTCTTTTGCTGCATTGTTTGTTATTGTGTGACTTTGGTGAATCTTAACTAACCCTTTAAACCATCATAGTCACACAAAACACAGATATACTAAACAATTGAGGCGGGAGTAAAAACGAAATGCTGGTGCTCTGCAAGTTTAAAACTACTGTTATTGTGACTGAATTGAAGAGGACATAGAACACTTTCTTCTCTGACCACAAAGCTTCAGAAGGCTTGACTGATGGCAAAGTGGTTTAATATTGTAGATAGAGCAAAACCTAAGACAAATGTGGTTTTCTTTAGGTGGCCAAAACATGCTCAGCCCCTGCTCCAGGATGTAGCAGGACATTGATCAGCTTCAGTGTCCATCTGTGTGCCTGCTTCTCTGAGCTATGCAGACCACCATCTACTGTCATAATACATTATGGATAAGTACCTCATAGAACCCAGCTTTAAAATCATTAAAATCCCTGTAATTTCTTACTTTGGTCGTACATGGAATTTAAAAAAAAACAACAAAAAAAACACATTTAATCCTATGGACCTCAAACCATTCAAGGCATTTTATACTCTTTTCACATTTACTCATAGTGGCCTCGTATTTCATTGACAGATTTTAGTCCTGCAGCTCTGAGGAATCAAAAATGTCTTTTGTGCAGACTAACTCAGTTACAATGACATAATTTATTAAAAAAGGGAGAAAAGTTAAAATGACTCTAATATATTATTAAAATGGAATTTATAAATACACTTCCAACTGCCCAGAGGCATCATTATTGGAAATAAGAATTCTCCACTTCATATACATATTGAATTATTTGCATTTTGTACAACCTCTACTTGCAACCTCTCCTGTCCTCTCCTCTCTGCTCTGTGTAAACAGCCTGCATTTATCTCTGATTTTTAGTGAATATCTGTCATGTGTGATGGTTCATCTCAGCAGAATCAATCTTATCGACGATAATGCATAGTTTTAAAGTTTCTATCAAAAATGGCGGGTATATTTTTGTCGATCTCTTAAAGCAGGGTTCAGAGGGTAAAAGGGGCACGATGCACTCCAGATCACAGCGTAAACACTTGATTTAGATCAGGCTGAATTAATAATAAAGCCTGCCATTCAAATGTGTTGCCGTTCAACTCTGTTGTGACAGGCTCATGTACTGTTGCTGTCTTTTTTCACCATGTTGTGACACAATGCTTTGTCACTGAGTCTCAAACTTAATATTGACAACACAAATCTCTCAGCAGCTGTCAGTGCCTATAGGGAACTGTGTTGAATGGGAATTGATTTTCTCCTGCTTGTCTTCTGTCTTACACGACTGACATTCAGTGGTTGGATGTTCTCCTTTAAGTCAGCTTTACATGTGAATATTTAGCTGCTCTTAACCTTTGAACTCCTGCCTAAGCAGGCCGTGACGGGTTAATCTGAAACAGATGATTCTTCTGAAGACAGTCAGAATGTTGGATTGTATCAGATAACACTGCATCATTGACTCAGAGTTCATGCAGCACAGTAGGCTGTGGATTAAACTCTAGTAACCACATCCATATCAGTGGTGAGGTTTGGTAATAAAGTTTCTCGGGATCTTTAGTTGTGTAACATGTTTTACTCAGAAATAACCATGTGAGCATGCTGCATTTTAAATTCTCTATCACTTTAATGATCTGGTGGCTCGATGCTGAGTTCAAAGATTAACGGCTAACTGGGTCTTACATTTGTCCCCAAGCTGTCTTCTTGCTCTAAAGGGGAACTTTTTTTGAAAATTAGTTTCTTCTTGAAGTGACTTTTGCCCCTGAAAAGCGTGAACACAAGTCTCAGCATATTAAATCAAGGCCTGAATCCCAGCACTCATGTTTCAGACCTATAATATTTAGGTCACTGAAAAACAACCCATATTTCAGAGCTTTCTTTCCATGGTGACTTTTTAAAAAAAATTCATTTCATTCCCTTTTTCTTTTTTTTCTTCTTTATACAAGGATGATGCCAACAAGTGAAATCAAACTCCCCTGCAAGTCACAATATAAATCTAGGGAAAAGAAAAACAAAAGTTTTGCCACATTTCTTCAAGCCATTTCTGAGTCACAACAGTTTACTTTTTAATTGCTTTTTTTCAGTCTCTTACTTTGCAGTTGCCTTACGGGGGAGGTTGCAATGTCAGCCCTGATAATTGACAATTGCTTATTAAAGCATTAATGACACAGTCTCTGTGATTGCTCTCCTCTGGGTCAATTATCTGCACTTTGACAATACACTCTGCCTGCCTTGTTACTTTCAGGGAAGATGATTCTGCACTTGTGCTTTGCCTCAGAGGATCTTTGTCAAAACGTACCCCAGAACTAGCTGCCTTTAATTTGAATCAGAGTCAACCACATGCTATGCGTGAAATCTGCTAGAGGCTCACAAACTACACAAGACATGATGTTAGTCTCATTCGAGTTCCGATACACTTTCCAATGCCTCAGAATAAAGAAATAGAAAGTTATTTTCATTTGCATTATTAAAACCTCAACTACTGAACTCTGATGGCTGATGCATCTTTGAGTGCTGCTGTGTGAATCATCCAAACTCTTAAAAATCTGCAGTTCTCTAAAGACTTTCTGAGTGTTGGAAGTTAACTGACAGCCCAGGCAAAACCCACTGAAATAAAAAGTGATTGTTTGTTTCAACACACCTCGTACTAAACAGACAACATGCAGAAAGCACACAGGAACCCCATCTCCAGGTTGTAGTAAGAAAAAAAAAAAAAAAAAAGAGAGAGAGAGAGAGAAATTCTTCACGTTAAGCAGAATCTCTGAAGCTTGAAACTATGTGGACAAAGACAATGAACAAATGTAATCTTTTGTTTTTATATTAAAGAAGTCTGTTGGTTATAGGATATGTGTAAAAACAAGAGATGCAAAATAATCTTATCTTGATAATCTAAAAATAAATCTTTTAAAAATAGTTTTATTTATTTTATGTGTCAATTTCATTGTACAAGAGGAGCTTTAGAGTGTGTTCTGTCTTTGCACAATTCACAGAAGCATTTGAAATGTTCTGTGTTTTAAAATGATCGTTTGTAACAAATAAAGTTTGCCAGTGGGCAAAACACAACCTTAGTCTCTAGCAGGAGCATTCATCTTTGACACGGGCAATACCGTCTTTTCAAAATAAATGAAAGGAAACATATCCTTCTTCTCCATTTGTTTCTTTGCCCGCTGCATTGAACTGGCACCAAACCATGACTCCTAAACAGGGGTATGAACTCAGCTGTGACTTCTGGGCACCATTACATCCATATCGCAAACTATCTCCAGGAATCTGTAATTGTACAAATTGGCATGGCAGACTTTAAACCATGTGCAACGTGCAGTGTGAGTGCAGGGAGCAGTTTGGCCTGCGAGAGTTGAGGTTTTTAAGATCAAGGTGGTGGATGAGCATGGAGCACGACTTTCTGCTCTCTTTAATCAATAATTAATGGTAAATTGCAGTATAGCTTAAGTATGGGTAACCATATGGTTCATCCGTACATGCATGCATGTATAAGGGCATGCATTTACTGATTTGAACAAAATATTTAATTTAATTGGAATGTGTTCAAGTTTTGAATAAAATATATTCATGTTTAATGTATAAAAATTATGTATTTCATTTATCATTTATAACTAATAATATATTTTTAAAAAGTATTTTACCCCACCCAACTGTGCTCAGACTTGGGGACTGTGGACAGTAGATTTTTAGGGGGCGATAGCAGGTCAACAGAAGACGTCACATAGAAGAGGTCATCATCTTCTTAAAGCCATGGACCTGTGGGTTAATTTCAGTACTTTGTATTAAGTTTTCTCATCAAACACCTGTAACGTCATTTAATAAACTGCATAAGAGCAAATATAGCAAAGTGAGAATGATGGAGAGGAACAGAGTTTTTACAAACACAGTTTGATTAAGGGTACAGTAACACAATGTTCCAGTCCTTTGTTTACCTGAGTTTTTGAGACTCTATAACACATACCCTGTACTGTGTTGATAAAGTACTGTAATGAAAAGTTAAAAACACAGTTCGGTGGATGTGGAAATGTGCCCCACTCGGTCTACACTATTTACTTACTACTATTCCATAAAACTGACCTGTAATGAACATTTCTTGCTGTCGGGTTAAGTTATGTTGGAGTCAGAGTGCAGATATTCATTTTCACAGACAGTGCATGCATTTGGTAAGGTGATACTGTGGGCAACAGAGCCCAGGCTGTATAAGTGAAGGGAGCAAAACAGAGGAAAAACAGATCAATTTCTGGATTTCCGGGCAGAGGGCAACAGTGCAACATAATTTGAGATGTCCAGCCCCCAGGGGGGCTCCATATTTCTCTCTACAGCTCATCACACCGGATTGCTGCCTTTTTTTTTTTTTTTTTTTTTTTTTTACAGTTTAGAGCCTCCCTAGACATTTCTCAGTCCCTCTCTCCATCGCTCTATCTCCTTTTTTTTTCCCTCTCTGCTAGCATTGAATAGTCCAGCTGTGCTGTTTTAACCTGATTCACATAGCAAACATGCAGTCAGACGAGGGGAAAAGGGGGATGATAAAAGGGCGCTTCTTTATGAGGATGATAAAGAGGAAAATTGTAAAAGGGAAGAATGATGGTGACAGAGAGAGAGAGAGAGAGAGAGAGAGATGGGTGGAATTAGAGTGGGAGGGAAGGGGGAGGGCAGGGACACAGTATTAGTACAATCAGCACAATAATCCCTTCTGTTCCAGCCGGGGCCGGCGTAGTTTTTCAAATCAATTTCATTCTCACTCATGATGCTACGGTGGGAGAGCTGAGTGGCTGCCAGTTGGGTCATTATCATCTTGTCCCCATTTTGGCTAGGGACGGAGCAGAGGTGAGCGGGGGACTTCAGGGACATGGGTTTTTGGTTGATATTTTGCCAATTTTGCAAAGTTTTGTGAAGGCTTTTGGGCCGACTCAGAGTCATCACAAGTTCCAAAGGCTTTCATCTTGGTCAGTAGGATCTGAATAATGGCCCCGCAGAGAGTGTGAAATCTTTGGACATGGCAGATGAACAGAGGTCTGACGCTGCCATCTGAAGCACACGGTCCAGTGCAGTTCACTGGGTCCCTTTTAAATGCTCCCAACCAGATATGCTTTCAGACCGTAGTTTGATGTTTGCTCCTCAGAAAACATACCAGGACACTTTGAGCTCATCATTGTGTGTTGAACAATGGGATCCAGACCTACGATGTGAGTTTTTTTTATTAATTTTTTTTTTTTGGTACAACTAAATATTAAAGCAGTGCTTCTCCCTAAAAGCAATTCCACTCCATTTCCCCCTTTACCTAGGCTTTTGTTAGGCAGGCCAGACTGTCTCTAAGTGCATATTTAAACTACTCAGCAATTTCTCACAGCCTCTGGCTACCTATAGGCAGTGGCGGTAGAAGTGGTGTGGAAGAGTGTTCTTATTGCTCTCAGAAAAAAATGTCAGTGTTAGGGAACTGCAGTAGATGTAGTGTAAAAGAAATGGTCTCACAGGGTATGTTCAGGTAATTACTATCCACACCATAATCTACTGTGTTCCATAGTCAATAGGAACACCTTGTGTACGCCATTCCCACTGTTCTTTATGATTACATCTTCTGTTCACCCAGGATGTGTCATAGTAATAGAGCTGCCATCTTTCAGAGTTTTAGCGTCATTACTTGTATGCCATCATGATTAATTACAAAATCAGTAGCTGCTTAAAAGCATAAGTGCTTCACTTCCACTCCCATTAACCAACCAGTCTGCAGCAATTAAGCTGTTATGTGAAAGGAAAAAAAAAAAAAAACAGGAATTAAAATGTAAAAAATTCACAAGCTCCCTGGTCTGTGCCACCCCCTGACATGAAATAGGACAGCTTAATAGAGTGAATGAACCTCGGTTGACCCTAGCTGAGCTGGAACTGTGGAAGCAGGTTAAATAAATTTAAATCTATCAGTCGGTCAGGATGAATTCAAATTAAAGCTGAAACATGTGGGTTTTAGCTGGGATGACTACCCGTCCCTGCAGCTGTAAATCCACACGGCTTTAAAGCAGATTATGGGGCTGCAGTAAGTATAGCTCTGGATGAGCAAACTCATTGTTTACGTCACATCTTTTCCAAGATCAGCAAAAATCTGCTTCCTGACCCACTGACACGTATTGTATAAGATGGCATCACACTGTAATGATAGATTTGGTTTGATGATGTCATCACTGAAGCATGGCGCTCACTTTGGCAAACTTGCAGCATAAACAAAACCACAAGTGTCAGCATACTCATCTTAATTAATATGGCAATATAGTTTGTTTATTTTTGCTGAAAGTAAAGAGGGCAACTCATGACATAAGGATATTAGTTCTTTTTATGAAGTGTTGACAGTTTATGTTTTCAAAGTGAATTGAGATACATAGGCTTTAGAGTAAATACCATTTAAATAACACACATTTAGCCTTTGAGATCCACATTAGCCATTACACGAGGCAACAGCTAATCTTCCCGGGGTCCGCATTTGAATGTAAAGAGACACTTGCCATATGTTTGCATAAATATTCAAAACAAGACATCGAATAAACAACCAATTACAGTCCAAAAGCCTGTCTTGTCAAACCCTGCAGGCATCGTATCTGCAGGCTGCTGTGTTACCTCCACATAATAATTGCTCTTCATGGTCAGCTCTCGACTACACATACTGATCTTGCTTGTTTGTTCTACTCAAGCTGTTGATTCCTAAAACTCTATCATGAGACAAGAGTCATATTTGCAGAGTTCCAGCACCTGAACTAATTGCAGTTTCAAGACAAGCTTTGTTGAGTTGCAGTGTAGGAAAAGAATGGAGAGGGGAAATTAGTATCACTTGATTTGTCCCCCAAAAAAGAACAAACAAAAAAAATAGTATAAGTATTTATGTGTAGTATGTGTATAGTAGTAGTAGTAAGTAAAAATTATGTACTGAATCATAACTGGCCCTTACAACCCTGGAATCATTCAGTTCAAAATAGTAGTTGTTTCATGTTAATAAAAATGATTAGCAGTCCATACACTTTGTGAAACGATGTGAATACCTTTTTGTGACAAAAAAACTAAACTTTATGACTAGCTTTTTAAATGTCACCGTAATGTCACATACTTTTTTTTTTTCTAAAATGCCAAACATAGGCAGTTTTTTATGAACTTGAAGCCATTAGCCTTATGTGACTTGATATCTTCAAACTCAGAAATCTCCCATCGCTAATCATTACTGAGTTTATTTAATCTGATTCGAAAGCAAGGTGTTTTTTTAATTCCCCAGGAAATGATTTGGTATAACAGAGCATATCATACTGCTATAACAATTAAGCCAAAAGCAGCTGAGGGGGGTAAACAAATGTTATGAATCCATAAGGCTGCACTTATAAAGTAAATTGCAGAATGTGTGTTGAATATGATGATATTAGAGGATAAAATGAGTTGTTCCTGAGGTTGTTTAGATTAATTGCATCAGTGCAAATTACTTTGGAGGCAATTATGGAGAAAGGTCGCTTTTATCTATTAAGTCGGATGGAGTCTGTTGCAAAACTGTTGCAGTTTCCATTTGGTTTGGTTTGCTTTCAAACTGTGCTTGATCAAGTGCACCAAGCATACCTATTGGACAGAATATGAAACAGAAAGAGCAGCAACTTTTTCAAACAAAGTTCCAAAATTTTATCTATTTGCCACCATTCTGTCCAGAAATAATTTAAAGACTCTTTGTGAGTAGCCACATGTAAGCACAGTTTTCCACATTATTCAATGCATGCGTGTTATGTAGGTAACATTTCTCTCAAAATAACATTGGAGGCATTGCACAGATCAGTCAGCTGCTTAGGTTGATAGAGCACGCTTTGAGCTAATCAGTGTTTATGTATTCAAATGTCAACACAATAATAATGAAATGGATTTGAATCATGAAGCTTTTCTTGTATAGCATCATTGTGTTAAATGGGTTTCAGCTGCATGCTAATACTTGGCATTGGTATACAGCAATGGAATGTTGAGTTTCCCCCTTGGGAGACTGCTTAAATTTGTTTCAAAGCAATGCTCTAAGTGGCCTTAATGGCAACATGTTTTCATCTGTGTTATCCTACCGAGTTTAACTTTCCCTTTCAAAAGAAAGGAATATGAAAAAGGCCACGGTGGTAAAGGTGTATGAGATTAATTAGAGTTCCTCCTTTGAGCATTTGGCATTTGAGGAAATGGGGATGACTCCATGGCCTACTTGCTCTGTGCTCCCCTCTGAGTTATGTAGCATAAATGTGTCAGATGTAAAAAGGTTCAACTGAAAACTGAAATAGGTTCTCATTCAATGCATTGCGGTGTCATTGGATTTAACTTTACAACAATGGCATTAACAGGCAATAAAAGACAGAGCAAAATCAGCATGGCTTGTCTCATATGTTATTAATTATTCCTGTTCAATTCAATTTAATCCTCTCCCCAATGGAACAGCATTGTTTTCAATGACTGGAGTCTCACTTGTGTTCCTCTGCATGGTGTACAATTACCTCCAATTATATCAGGTCCCCCCAGTGCGTAGTTAAGGTATTGATTACTGCTGGTCCCCACATCCATAAACCTTCCTCTACCTTTTTTTTTTAAATATACCATTGACCCTCCACAAAGCCTTCATGTCAGCTGCCACCTACGGGCTTGTAGACACCTTGGTGGGACCCAGGAGTACATCACAAGCTTCACTAATATATTATTACCCGATGCTCAGCACTTAAACTACATTAGCTAAGGCACCACGGTGCACTCACATTGAAAAGGCTGTTTGTGTATGAAGGCTCTCTCATCACCTGAGGAATGGGTGGCGTTTGCCAGCGTCTGTCTGGCAGCACATCAGGGAAAGAGTAGACAGCGAATAAAACCTTGAGAATAAAGTGGTGCTCAGTCTTTCCACACCATAGAAAGAGCTGTGGAGAATACAATCGAGGTAATCATGTTTTTTTTTTTTCTTTTTTGCAAAAGTATGTGAAATGAAATTGAGTTTAAAGTCACTGCTTTGTTGTGGCGATACGACAGCAGTAGTTTTTACTTTAGCCATTATATGGAAACGTGAAAACACCCGAGAGAGTAAGGTCATTTTACATGTTGTGTACACAAGGTTGCCTAGTGCCTGTCTGTGCCTTCCTGACTGGAGCCGTACATTTTATGATTTATGATTCGATTTGTGAAAATTTAGAAGAATCACATCTCAATCTGGACTGTAGCACCAGTGACTTGTGACTTCACTTGGGCTTGAGCCCTTTGATCTGAACATATATGTTACCTTCCTTTAAGCCTTAAGACTAGTATGTTATATAAGAAGATTTCTACTAATCTAATCATTTCCCTTCACTTCCTGGATCAACTAGAATTAAAGCAATGCATACCCAAGTTAACACATAATTCTTTTGGCTGAACCAATCAGACAGCATCCATCATGTTTTTGGGAAAGAGCCATGGAGAATTAATGAACTTAATTCATGTTTTCTGTAAATGCAATATATTATTACTCTTATATTAACTGTGAAGGTTTTACAGTTTGGGATTTTAGCCTTGACATGGAATTGCCATTTCAGTCCTGACTTGATATTTGACATTACTGTCTAGGGATTTGACTAAAGACTTGTCAGTCTTGACCTGAGATTACCTTTCTGGACTCGGATAAGAGTCTAATATTTGTGACTTACAAAACAATAACCTAATATTACCAAAAAAAAAAAAAAAAATGGAGTGTAATGGATTCACTTATTGCAAGGAAAACCTCTTTCACACCCAAGAGACCAGTCACTTCGAACATTTCATATTTCAGAATATATTATTACATATATTAATATAAATAGACAGTACAGGGACATTAAAAACCCTAACGTTTGATACTTTGGGACTTGGCAGGATATACTCAGTTATGCACATACTAACAACCCCATAGTTTCCTCCAGTAAGTGCAGTAAACTCATTTATGACTGAGATTCATTGCTAAGTGGGTGTTGCCATGAATATTCCAAGTCATTTAGTAATGTAAATTCTATGTGTTCCCTTCCCTAAAAGGATTCATATTCTTTTTTTATTGTTTGTTGCTTATGAATATCACAGATTCAATATTGCTTGCTCCCCGAAGGACATTTCTACAAAGTTTTTAAAGGCCCATTCTGACCTGTGCTGTCTGTTTTATGTGTGAAATAAGCACTCTTACGCCTGAAAAGTTCATTAAAGTTGCGTTAAGTTTTCAATTTGCTTAATTGCTATAGCCCCTAAAATGCAGGAGTTTGCAGAAATTTGCATTTTATTGCTTTGTCTTGCACTGCTTGAGGACGGAAGGCAATGTGGTATGCCTGAAGTAAACATTGTACCCAAAGACTAGGAACAGGTGGCCAAGTACAAATACGCATTCCCTTGGAGAGATGGCACTAACAGCCTTTTTTGTGTCTTCAAACAGAAAGGAAACAAAGGAAGGAACAGCTCAGCCTATTTAACCATGGCTTGCTCTTACAAGCCATTGCTCAAAAATAATGTCTGTTTTATTTCTTCAGGGCATTTTCATTCAATTTTTATATCCCTGCAACAGAGGCTGTCAAAAATAAATCGCACTCCGGAATTGATGCTGTTCTGAGTTGCACGATATGTTTGGCATGCTTAAAAAATTAAATGTACTGTTTATTTTTGCGTTTGTATTTACCATTGCGGTTTCTATATACAACTACAGTATGTCCGCAGGTGTGTTCATGAGGTCATGTTTATGTATTTGTTTCCCACTGACGCCTGTGTGAGGAGCCTACTCTACCGGGGTTAAAAGGATTAGAACCAGCTATGGTGATCCAATGAGCCATGGCAGAACACACCATAAAAAGGGTTGGCAGAGACTCCATTGACTGCACCACACAACCACACACCACAAATGTCATATTGTGTGATCAAACAGGATGCACAGTGCAACCATGCCGCTCCATTCAAATTTTTTTTTATTATTATTTTTTGGCTTAACTTGAACAGTATTAACATATTGCATGATAAAAGATATTTTTAAAAATCTACAGATCTAAGGAACTGACTTCCTCTGACATATGTGTGTGTGTGTTTGTGATTCATCCATGCCTTAGTGAATTCTGTCTGACTCACTTTTCAAGCATTGATTTTCTTTTTTTATCCTCCATCTTTGCATTGCATTTTGATTTTTTTTTTCTTTTGTTCCCAGTGCAAGGCTGATTTTTCAACACTCACCTAATTTGGCACACTAATGCTGTGATGTGCTCTAAAACACACCCTTACATCCCCCATTTCGAGATTTCCTTGATCCTTAAAATTGCCTTTTACATCTCTTTGAAGATCCACCAGAGGCTCCAGACTTTACCTGATGGTTTCACATGATTTGACTTCAAAACCATAGTTACTTTTTCCTCAAAGTAAACCAAGTCTGAAGTTGATGGTGAAGCAGTGGATTTAGTAGCAGACTTCCAAGCTCAGAAATAACTTTTGCTTGCTCCAGATTCTTGCATAAAATAACATCACAGTAGTAGCCCAGTTGTGTGTATATATATATATATATATATATATATATATATATATATGCAACAATGACCATTCCCTCAGATCTTAATTCATAACGCAATTAATTGCAACATCAGCCAAACATGTTTTATTCCAAATCAGGCAGCAGCCTAATTGTTAAGAAGCTTGAAAGCCATGTGTTTTGTTTGTGGTGACATTTCCAGCTGCATGTGTTAATATTTAGTTTGAGTGTTAGACAACTGACAGAGCTGACAGACACACTGATGTAAATGGATCCCCCCTAATATGTCTGTATAGACTGTTAATTCAGTCAATAAAGCAAATGGAATCAGGAATCTGGATTTGGACATCGCTACATTCTCCATAGAATAACATCTCAACATATGGCAGAGTTTTGTGGTCAGAAAACTGTGTAGTCAGTTCAAAAGCAATGAGAATAGAGTAAACTAGGAATGGGACATTTTAGGATAAAATTTTAATCACTATATTGTTTGCATAAAACCTAAAAGGTTTTACTGTAAAAGTTTACAATAATATCTCTTTTTCAGCATGCATCTTGTCATTTTAAAGCATTTTATACCACAAAAACATTTCCAACTGTGCAGAAACCAAAGATTCTCTCTCAGTCACTCTATGATGTTTTTTTTTTTTTTTTTTTTTTTTTTTGTGTTAAGATTAACTCTGTAATGAGGCTTGTCCAAGTCCTAGACACAAATCCTCTCTTTCACTATTCAGATTCAGACTGAGGCCCACACTCACTAAAGACCTTTGCTGAAGTGTCACCAAAGGAAAGGTATGCTATTCACTGACTGTACACAGTGAGTGTTCTTAACAGTTCCTGTCATGGCCTTGCATAATAAAATAGATCAGCATGCAAATCTCATTATATTGCCCAAATAGGAGCTAGGTACGTGCATTCAGAGCATCAACCTTCCCTGGAATATTTGAGATGTTATCAATGGTGGCACGATGACATTGTGCAAAGAGTTTAAGAGTACTGAATGGCTGCTGTCAGGAAAGCAAAAGAAGATATTTAACCCATCAATAGAAACTGTGCTTGAGGGCATAAGGGTGGGATCCCAAGTGGATAAGCCTTCAAAGAGAGGCATACATTTTATGCTTGCAATTTGTGATATATATAGAACTATTTTTAGTAAATAAGACAAGAAATCTGCAAATGCTCAAACATCCATGTGGTGGACACATAAAAATATGCAGAGCATATGCAGAGCTCCCTTACAGCGCCGTCTTGGTGAATTTACTCCCGAGGTTCTTTTGCGAAATGCTATTAGTTGTCCAGCAACTTTACATGTCATGTTTGTACAAGAACATTCTTAGTGTTGCCGTCTGATAGTCAGCAATTTCAGTCTGGCCCTGCAATACCCTGCTGTGCTCTCAGCTTGACGCACATCCCACTTCTACTCTTACTCTGTTCATAATTCGTCTCGTCTCCGCTGCTGTTCTCTTCTCTCAATTTATTTTGATGTCTCAGTTGTCGCCACCTAAGCTGTCTTTAAAACCCTAAATCTGTCATGGACTTGTAAAAGGCACTGAGAAAAAAATACTTTCCTCATGGAATTGCTTTGGGATAATATTTTTACCTGAACCTTTCTCAGTCTGTTTGGTCAGTAGTTTCAGTCATTTTCACTCTCTTTATAGTACATATGCTTCTCTTTTCCTGAAATTACTTTTTGCAAAGCTCGCTTTACCTTTCTGCCCTTGTTTGAACTTTTCTTGGTGAATTGTGTGTTTTTGGCTGCAATCTGAACAGCCTTTATCGTGGAGTGTTTCAGAGGGCCCAACTCAGGATACATGCACCAGCTGCGTATCTGATTCTCTCTTTCTTTCTGAGTGAGCAAAGTGCTTTCCCCAGGGTGCTCTCTCAGTGCTCTCTGTCCTAGACTTACAGTTGCAGCTATGGCCCGTTGCACCATATCTGTGTCATTTCTTCGACACATTCTGAAGAGATCCGATATGAGGAAACCGTTTGTAGAGTGGGGCTTTCCAGAATTATGTCACACAGCGGTTTTTACAAAGACAGACTTTGACTGATGAAAAGTTGAAGATGCAGCCCAGAAGTTCCCAGAGTTCCTTTTGCTTTCTCCCGAGATGCGTTCTGTCATGCATTTATCATAAGCTGCCTCTGATGGTAGGTTGAGAGACATTTTCTCATGCCAAGACACGAGAGAAGAACCCCCCAGAAAAGGCAAAAGAATAATGGAGACATTGCACCGGTTACCCTGAGGACATATGGTAGACCTACCCACAATCCCCTTTGTTCTCCATTTCCTAGCTGACAGGTAGAAACTGTTGTACTTTAATATACAGCAAAGATGCTGGAGGTGGGGAAGATAATGGCAAAAGTAGTGGGTGTTAACCATAATAAAAATAGTGATCAAAAGGATGAGTAGGAGGACTGGAGGTGCTCCTAATAAACCGTCATTTCAGAGAAAATTCACATTTTAATTATGGCAATGAGCTTTTCCAATCATCATTAGCAGGAGGAAGTTTTCATTAATGTCATTTTTGATTGAATGTGCTGTATTTACATCTTTTTTTGCTCACCTTGGAAATGTGTTGCCACCATTCATCATATTAGGGTTTACAAGGAAATCTATCTTAGTAAAACGGTACAAAGAGTGGCAGAACAAATCATATTTCAAGGTGTCATCCCAAGCCTTATATTAAAGGTGAAGCACTTGACCTGCATTAAGAACTTTACATTGCCAATATCTGAATAGATTGTTCCATAACCCAGACCTCCTTGGGCTGAACAGCCTCTGGGTAGATGTGTATGTAGAGTTTTCCCTAAAACGCATGCTTCTGAGTGCTTTGCAGTGTGAAACACTTGCTCAAATAAACTTTGAATTGGAGTCTTATTTATGAGACGTGGGTATTACAACCAATGTAGCAAATTAGATAGCATAAATTAAACAGCACAAATAAAAGGTATATAACTAACAATGGCTTTTATTAGCAAAGAGCAATCCAAGGCATGGTGACCATTTGCCAAAATTTGAGCTAAGATATGCCACCTCTAGCAAGTTTAGTAGTCCATATGGATCTGGCATTGGGTACTTGCTCAACATGTTTTGGCAGGTAAATTGAGATCATTGAGATGTCCTGAAGGCTGCTAAGAAAGTCAATTTTCTTCAGTAGACCTAGAAAACCCATAATTCCTCTCATGACTGAGGTATCTAATTTCAAAACCAGGAGTTTGGACCTTTTTGGGGAGTTGGAGCCCACTTTTGGAAAACAAAGTTGTTGTAAAGTAATTCACCCAATCATGTGGAGCACGTGAAAACTAAACAAAGCACATGCAGTAGAAGGTGAGAGGTGTAGTACTTATGCCAAGGTTTTTTTTTTACCCCTTTATATATTTTAGATTGATTCTATTTTTTCTTTCAGTGCATTTAGATTGCTGTTAATGTGGCTGGTCTCCGCCTGGTCTAGCTCTATTCTGGGGTCAAAGCAGATTGCAGGAGTAACATGAAGTGTAATTACCTTGGCTGTATAAGCTCCAAAGTTCCACATCAAGAGCTGCTGTAGAGCTACAAGTCAGCACTATTCTGTAAACCAGGGTGCACACAGAAAGGGAAGGAAGACTTGTGTGGCCTTGCCTATACAGCTTCTAGTCTGTATGAAGAATGTTCATTCAAATGTCTGTAATCAACCCGTTCTTCACCAGTTTCAAGACTCTGTCAGTCACTGTGGCAACACTGTTCAGTTCAATACAGGTTCAAGTTTCATGGAAATCTTTTGATTATAAACCAAAGGATCTGCGTACCCCATAGCAAGTCATGCTCTCACAATGTCACAACTCGCTGTTGTTTTGATTATGTAAGAATTGTACCACAGAAGAAGTTGAATCCTCCTCGCTGTGCTTCCACAATACTTTATTGACAGTAAGACTAAAATATCACAGTAGAGAGCTGTATCATTTAGTGTGATAGCACCCCACAACCCCGAGAACTTTTTTTTTTTTATCCAGGCTGGTGGAAGGGAAAAAAATGTTTGAGCAAACTCGTCTGTCTTAGGGAAGACTATTGATTCTATGAGTCTAAAAGCAGTTTGACATGGAGCAAGATCTACGGCTTCCCACCTGACTTATCTCTGATTCAGAGCTGGTTAATCCAGCATATGGAGCACAGTGAGGGAGTGATAAATGTTGTGTTTGTATGCTGTGAGGAGAAACAGAGGGAGCGATCACAGGATACAAGAAACAAGACGCACTATCACAGCAGAGACAAAAGAGGCAGAACCTGAGGGACATGTTTCCGAGTGCATGCCGGCTGCTTCTGACGGTACCGTCGACGAAGAAAGTGTGCGTGCAACTGGATTTAACAAACTGTGTTTCCCAGGCAAATGTTAGAGAGTTAGTTCGGGTTTGTGCACTCACGTCTGTTTCTAACTGATAACAAAACATTTTGACAGCCTAAATACTTTTCTATGCTATAAATTGTGTTTCCAAGCAAATTTGTTCATATTAGTATGTGTAGAGTGCATTTGGGTGGAAACATTAAGACACTCACACCTTAAGAAATATTATATGAAAAACTCTGTGCTGTGATTAAGTGTTAAAAACTTAGGACATTTTAGAGATTCCTGTAAGACTGCCTTTTTTTCTGCTGGTTGAAACACAAGCAAGCCTGTTAAATAGCTCCTTGGAAACCCTGTTATTGTCAGTATAACCACAAAAGACATACATCCTGTCATAATCTGCTAGTTCTGTAATTATTTGTTATAAAGATTCAAGGGGCTAGCAGGTCAACACATTCATGTTGCATGAGCACAGCTGCATAGTTTTTGCTTAAAAATGCAAAGGGTTAGCAAGGGTTAGGTTGAATTGGCATGCCTATAGGATTTGTTGGTACCCCTAGAAGTCATTTTGAGGTCAGAGGTCAAGAAGGTCTGTAAATATGACCTTGTTATATTTCCCTCCCGAAAAATTTAACTTCTGAAGCATGATCTAGCTCCTTCCCGACAATAGTATGACAAGTCTGGAAACATATGGTACATATATCATATCATATTATATCAGTATCTCCATTCTAGGTTTTAAAATGTCTGCCTGTTATAGCCTTGAAATGACTGGTATGTCAGCCAAGGACACCAACATCCACATTTCGTTTAAAGTTAACATTACAGTGATATTGTGTAATGGCATATGAATTTGTGTCACTGTCAGAAAGAGCTGAATACCCAATAAAAACCCATTAGCTACACGGAAAAGCTTCAAGTAATGCGAGGCTTATTGAATGCAGCAGAATAGCCGATCCCCCTGTTGCCAAATTGTCCAGGTGTCCCACTTTGGTTGCCTGATGGAGAAATCAAGACCCCCCTCATTCTCCAAATGCAAGGCTTTTCTTTAAAAAAAAACAAAAAACATAATGTATACACTTAACCTTTGTTCCAACTTGTTATGGAAAACAAAGAGACATGATGCCACTTTTGTCTATGACACACAAGTTGGCACTTGAAAGAAAATCAGCCTTATATGATTTGGCAAAGAGAAAGTGATGAGAGGCAAAGAGAGGAGAGATGGAGGGAGGGGGGAGAGCTACAGAAGAAAGAGATTGATCACTGAGTGGGTGGAAATGTCACTGTGCTCCAGGCGATGCATTTTCCACATGTGGAAGCTGCCGTTTGTGCTCTTTCCTCACACTTCTGTCTAATGCTCTCTTAGACTTCACCTCACAAGCAGCGGCAGTGTTTCCCTCTCTGTCCTCTGCTTCTGTGTATCACAGGTGCTCAATCTTTTTTCAGCCAAACACCTCTTACCCGATAGGGAATATGCTGGGGATCCTGATGTATGTCCCTTAAAATAATTTGACGCACCTTATTTTTTACACTGCTATCTTCCAGGGTTGGGAACATGTTGGAGTTTGAATACAGATTTGCTTGAAATGTAGGTCATATAGGATGTCTCGTCTACTTACATACAGGTGACACATTTTGAAACATGAAAAATTGCTGTTTTTTTTCCCTTTGATTTGTTTTCTAGAATGATTACCCATACATACTGCTGGTTGAATTTCATGTTGCTAAAAAATAAGAAAAAAATAGTAATTGTATTACATCTGGAACTATTACACATTTAAAAATAATATTATTTGTTTATAGAAACAATATCACGATAGTTACTCACAATCTATACCAACTATTTCACATACAGTATAAATAGCTTTTTTATCCCTTTTACTGGCCATTGCACATCTGAAATGTTCCCTTTTCTATCTGGTAGTGTTATTTCAAAATGCTTTTACACATATTTTACAAGTACATGGCTGGTCCCTTCCTTTAATCCCCACCACCATCCTCCCTGCATTACATTTTGCCACTCTCCACCTCTTGTCTCTCTTCTCCTCTCCAATTTTCTCCTCTCTGCTTCCTGCAGAGGAAGCCAGCTCTTCTCCTTAATTGACTGGTTTTGTCAAACTCCCATATCCACTGTTCAAAGACAGGGCTGGAAGAAGAAATATGGGTGTGCAAATGACTCGGCGTGTTTATTGTTGTTTGCCGATGTGTGAGTGTGATTATGTCTGTGTGCCCTCACAGAATATTACTGCGCTTTACCCCCTCATCTAAGCCTTCACCGGGCGCGTTAGCTCGCCCACCCAGGAAAGCCAGGATTTGCAGAGAGGGCCATAATTATAATCAATCATATGGCAAAGCCACTTCTGAGACATGCAGGAGTTTCAGCCCCCAATGCCCCACTGCTGACGGCATGTGAGCCCGCCAATTAAGTCCCCTCAGCTCTGCACCGTATTCTCTCGGCTCAGGCACATTGTTGAGGAGATCCTCTGGGCTTCAGCCAACAATTACCCAACATGTGCATGTATACAGCATACAGCCCAACACAGCTGGATGCTTTATGTTTGTTCTTTGCTCAGGCTTGTTTGTTGACAGGATTTTCACTGCACGTACAGTTGGTGGGCAACACCCCCGTTTCGCTTGCAGGAAATCCTGAATTCTTCATGGCATGACAGAAGAGCTTTGATCATGTACTTCATGGCGTGCATCATCTAACCTGAAAGAGACTAGTTTCATATATGGGCAGCGCTACAACCCATTGTTAGATTTTCAACTGAGTGTGTTAAACCTCAGCACAGCTTTTTCCATGTTTAATAGTAACATATTAAAACCATCCAGTCCATGTCCTGATTAGTCCTTTTCAATCAAGTTGCCTGAATATATGTTACATAAAACAAAGCTATTATGCAAGCATATCTTGCATCATCACTTATTTTTGGTCCTTTTAAAAGAACTCAATAAGAGGGCACACTCATGTGGAAGATTTCTCTACTTTGAATACAGAGCTGGCAGGTTGCAGACAAAACCTAATATGCATTTTCTACTGTGGGATCAGCGCGTGCCTGCAGGCCAAGCTTAGTGCCAGATGCACTGGCCTCTATGACAATCTCCCTAATCTGATTAATCTCTATCCACACACCACATCATATGTACGGTATTTGTGCAGCGATATTTTTCTCTAGCATGTGTGGGCTCAGGCTGTGACCTTTATTGATTGGATGGAGAGATTTGTACAGAAGGATTTCTAGTATGTAGTCGTGTAATTGTGGATGTGTGTACATGCATGTTTTCTGCACATACTTTATGAAGATGCCAGTGTTTGCAGATCTTCTAAGCATGCGTTGGTGCAGATGGAAGTGCATTTGCACTCACTAGTGGATGCACGTCAGGTTGCGTGTGTTGAAAGGAGGATATCCCTGCAATTACATTATAGGTCATGTAAGTATATAATCTGCAGCTTCATAAACAAATATAGAAAAGTGTGGCACATGTTTAGTCAGTGAAAGCATCAATGGCAGTTGTTCCTGAGATAATAGCAAAGAAATGCATGTTTTCAGTGTTAGGTATTATTATCACATAAAAAGCTCTGGCAAAGATTCTCAAACATGCACCTTTCCTGGCCTTTTCACAGTGAAGATAAGATGTCATTGTGTTTGTCCGTTCGCACGTGTGTTTCTGTGTCTGCCTCCGAGTGTGTTTATTGATTTTGTCATTATTATTTCTCTCAAAACTGAATGGAGAAAGGTTTGCTATTTCTGTGCTTCAAGCTGTGTTTGTGAGTGGTACTGTGCATGTATTTGTGTTCTTATGTGTCCCCTGTGGTGTGCATTGGAGAGTGGAGAAGAAGGGCAAGGCACTTGCTTGTTCTGTGTTGTTAGCGTGCTGCCTGGATGTTGTGATCGCAATCATCAGTACAATATGTGCTTGAATTATTTTGCACCTAGCTCCAGAAAGCAACAAATTGAAAAACATAGTATACAATACTATAAAATAAACTTATTTGTCAGTGGCAACTCCCTTCTAGAATGAATGGTAACAATGTTTAGGATTGGCTCCAGATGCTCAATTTCATATTTTTTTTTTGCAGGAAATGCCTTTGCTATGCAATTTTGTGCAAAATTGCACTCCCTTGTGTCCTGTTAAGATGAGTCACAAGTCAGCAGTCAAACAAAATCAGAATCAGAATAAGAATTACTAATCCCCAGGGGGAAATTGCTTTTGTTACTGAGTCTCCAATGTGAATGGTATAAAAAAGCTCTGTGAATCATATAATATAGAAATATACAGTCATAAATCTACACAGAAAATATTAGACTGATGGATATAACATTATGCTAGATTTGCTGTGGACAGACAGATAGATACACACCAGCACACAAGCATATTTATTTCTGAGAATCTGAGGAACTGTTAAATGGAAGAATTTGTTGATTTTCAGAGAAATTGAAACATCATCACCTGCACATTCATAAACATGAAAAATGGATTAACTATTATCATTAGTTATAAATTATTTTAAGTGAATATTAGAAGTGACACTCTAGGGTTTAGGACGAATTTGACCCAGGAAAGATAATTCTCCTCTCGGTTTTGGCCTTGAGGTGGTGGTAGTGACACTTGACACAGCAGAAAAAGTCTGTGTTGGGGTCTTTTATGACCCTATCCTGCAGCTCCTGGAATAAATGTCTTGTACAGGGCTGATGGAGGACATTGAAAGCAGCACTGATTGCACCAAGTAGAACCCCTTGGTGCTGGTCCCGAAGCAGAAAACACTTAATCGGTGAATATTGTGTATGTATCACACATTGTTACAAGTCATATTTCAAGTTTTTTGTTGCTCAGTTTTTGAGTCTGGTAAACTGTTGACTTCAAACTTTGGAGTCTTGCTATGTTTGATCAACTGTGTGTAAGTATGCAAACATCACTACTTACCTTTATATGAGACTACAGAAACTACAAGCCCTGGATATAACCTTTGGACCGTACATTGTTTTGTTTTTTTTACCTCATCCTTTGATTCAATTTGTACTCTATTAAAAAAGGAAAGGATGTGCACAGCACAATAAAACCCTGTTTGGGGCAGAAATCTTCTTTGGTCTAATTGATTCCAATAGGAGAGCAGTTCTTCATCTTTATCCTGCCCTGGGAGATAATTTTTAGACAATCTCATTATACTAGCTCATATTTCTAAGCACGCCTAGGCTCGGGTACAAATTGTCCTTTCATCTTTTGCTGTGCTGCTCAACTAGCACTCGCCACCGTAAGGGGAGTAGGAAGTTCACCAATTCATCAAAGTTTTTTATCAATTCCCTTGATATCACTATTCTTAATTGAGTGCTGCCGCCTGAGCGACTGAGACCAGCTCAGGATACGGCTAAAACACACTGAGTGGACAATCTGCCCTGCAACCTCAGGGACACAGACTTTACGGAAATGAAACTCCTCAACAGTATTGTGCCAACATAAAAACCTCAGCCGAACTTTGTGCTGCAGTGAGCATCACTGGCTTTGGTAGCTCATGTTTTAACTACAGGGCCAACAGTGGCCTGCCAGCGCCTATTCATTATTTAGCCACGACTTAAAGTCGGTTCCCCTGTCCCCAACATCAGATTTCTCATTCTTTTAACATCTTGTTGCCAAGAGAAATCAACATCCATCTGGCCCACGACTTCAAATAAACTAATGGTGTTTTTTGATCTGTAAACACCGTGTACTGGCCATCTGGCAAAACCCCACTTGGCCGTGCTGAAGTTTACTCAGTGACAGCTGTAACTGTCTGTGGTGTGAGGAGTTGTCAAATCTGAGTAGTTCTTGTGTTTTCAACACACCTGTTATGAACACATACTGTAGAAAACATGGACTTAGTTTCTTTGATGTCACCCAAGAGCTAATGTGGAGTTTGGTGTGGTGTCAAGAACTGCCAAGGTGGCCTCTTGGCAGTTCTTGACTTTGCTTTCTGCACTGTTGCATAGGATTCATTTTTCAGCCCCATGGGTTAAAATTGAAACTTTTCCAAGAACCAAATAACTTCAATAAGGGATTGATACAAGATGTAACAAACACCTTTCTTTTCAATAACTGGTTGGTTATCGGCTGCCTTGAAGGCTTTGACATACTGCTGCAACCAGCCAACATGCATTTTAATTACATGGGCGTCTTTATGTAATTCAGTATTTCATTTAATATTATTATGGATAATATATATTTATGTAAATCTGTATGCTGTATATAAAAGTCCCCATTATTACAGCACAGATGACATTTGACCTCTACAAGTTGAGCTTTAGCTGGAGGCTAGAGATATCCAGCACTTTGAGGTCTGCCAGGTTTACTGCCCTATTATACTCATCTCACACACACACACACACACACACACAGGCATGCGCGCGGAAACAGGGTCCTAGATTATAGTGACCCACATGTGACAGATATTATTGAACTAGGTTACTGCTAATCAACTGCATGCCCATAAGCATAAGCACTGCAAGTGTGTATGTGTGTGTGTGCACATGTGCAGAACAGATAAGATTGATTGGGGATATATTGGTTGGTTAGCTTGTGGCTGTGTTTTTGTAGATGTGTGTTCCTGTTAAATTGCCAGCACACTGCTATTGTACTGCTCTGTAAAACTAGCTGGGTTTAACAAGTGTGATTGTTAAAAAATATACGACTGACACGAGCTTTTTGGAAATGCCATGCAGTCTGAAAGATTAAATTATTAAACTTTCTTAGTGACTGGCTTCTCCAGACATCCTCTGTTAATGTGGAAGCCTGCCATGCAGTCAGCACTCCTACATTCAGCCAATCATGCAATGACTGATACACCCACATGTATATTCACATACATGTATACAGTTTATTACATGGTGCAAGCTTTAGTAGTGTTGTAGCGTGGCTTGTGCTGCAGCAACTACAAGTCATTACTGCCGGCCTAGAAATTCACATTTAAACCCTTTTCACATTTTGCACATCCCTGAGTTCTACATGCATTTACATGCAAATGTGTATACATTACATTTACAAATCTATTGTAAGTTGATCTGATTCTCACACAGCCTCCAAATGCACAAATAGAATAAAACAACAACCCTCATTAACCCTATCTCTTCATCTGTCATAATACAAAACAATTAAACATGCATTTTCCCCTAGTTCAGAGCTGGTTTTCCCTAATGATGGGCAAATGCTATGCAGCCTCTTGAGTGGATCGCAGAGCCTCTTCTTCACCCTCTGAATCTTGTTTTCCAAGAGCTGTAATTGCTTTGACATTGTAGTTGTATGACAGAGTGGTTGTCAGCATGCCTGTGTAATAAATTGAAATGCATAGGAAAATATTGCACTTTTGAAGGATGGTCGTGCTGCATGCAGATGTAGTAATAAAGAGAGAATGTATGGCAGAAGCTGTCAAACCTTGGAACAGCTGGGCCTATCAGGGTTACTGGGCACTTCAATGTGAAAAGACTCATTCCTCAGCTAACACAACTGTACTCTCTTTGCTTTGGCTTTCCTTTTTTCTTCTGCACTGATTTTTTTACTTCAAAATGCTGTCTTTGTGGAAGCTAAAATTTCTATTGAATCATGGATGAATGAAGAATGTTTTTATACCTTTTGCGTGTAGTGGAGGTGGTAGGGTGGGGGAGACTGGTGTCTAATTCTGCTGCACTCAGTTCACTTATTGCTTTTGGAAATTTATTAACATAGCCGAATGCAATGTGTAACACTGCATTCTGCTGTGTTCAAGGGCAACACACAGAGTTTCCAAAATATTTCTCTATCAGACAGTTAACTTTTCTGTTATGGCTCCACCCCTGACTATGATGTTGGACTTAAGGAAGAAACTGTCAAACCTTAATCAACTTCTAACTGGTTTTCAAGAAAGTCTCAAAATGAGGACCTATGGTGCTTTTTACCTATAACTCAATAGAGGACATAAGCTCCCAACAGCTTCTATTGCAAAATCACAGAAGTGTTAACACTTTCAGTTACAATGGAAGAAAATGAAATATCATTTTTAACACTTCAGCAAAGCTAAATATCCCTATCCTTAAGTAGTGAAGGGGAATACAGCAGGTACTTGTTTAAGAAATACAGACTTAAGTAGACTTAAACTTAGACTTAGACTTAACTTTATTTATCCTTTGGGATGGCCCCTCAGGAAATTCAGTTTACCAGCAGCTTGACAGATGGATGTACAGCACACAAAAGATAATAAAGTGCAAAATGCATTGCATGCAGTTACTGGTATGCTATGTTTACAGTGCAACCAAACAAACTCACATTGTTTATTAAGGATTTTTTTTTATTCAATCTGAATTCCATCTGTAGATCTTGATCAAACAGCTCCCTGCTGCTGCTCCTCCTGTTTCTATTACTCACTGCAATATTTAAAACCGATCTGTTTACATAACTCCTAAAATGACCATGTCTGGTTTTGTTTACTAATTTGTGATGAACAATTACAGTCAGCTATAACCTTTTTGTAATCACTTTGCATATGTCTTGACTGCTGCACATTGAAAACGTCCTTATATCACCAGCTAATTACTTTAAATGTGAAACTGCAGCAGAAATTCTCAGTTTCCATTATCAGTAACCTAGCGAAGCTATTAAACAGTGAGCGAATGAGCAGTAAACAGTGAGGCTGCATTCACTGAAACAGCATTGCAAACATGAATACAGAAGTACATGCTGTGTTGTTTCCTGTGAACCCCTCATGTGTGTCAAAGCAACCTGAGTTTAAATGATAACTACTACAAGTAATAATAATTATCGGATATAAATGGCCCTTGGGATGGGGGGTGTGATCACATTTCATGATTATATTTACAGGTGCTTTCTTACTATGAAACAGGAAATAGAACATATTGCCAGCTTTTCTTTTAAATAAAAAAAAGCATCTTGGTGAGTATTTTTCCATTCCCTTTCCATGACTTCCGGCCAAAAAAGAAAACCTACAGGCTCCATCCTACATCCGAGCCAATGCTTCCTGGCTGCACCAGAATGGACAAACACTTAACCCGTGGGATGTTCGAGTCAAACCAGTACAGCAGCTCTTTTTTTTTTTAAAAAGACATTTAGTACTTGTGAAAATTCATTCATTCATTGTCTATACCGCTTTATCCAGGTAATTCCGGGTCGCTGTGCCTATCTCAGCCGGCATCGGGCCAGAGGCGGGGTACACCCAGGACAGGTGGCCAGCCCATCACAGGGCAGACAAACAGACAAACACACTCACGCACACATTCACACCTATGTTCAATTTAGAGTTGCCAATTCACCTAATGTGCAGGTTTTTGGACTGTGGTAGGAAACCGGAGTACCCGGAGTAAACCCACGCACCCACTGCAAACTCCATACAGAAGTGCCCGGCCCGGGATTCGAACTCGCGACCCTCGGCACCAAGCACTCTGTTTCTGAAAACATTGGAGGTGAGAAGTCAGCCAAGCAGGTGGCCTGATTTCAGATTCCCAACCGTTAGTAAAAACATTTGGGGAAGTTTCCAGTGGTTGCAAATCCCTGTAGACACTCCTGAACCGTATTAAGTAGCTGAGACCTTAACTTTATGCAAACTTGGAGCAGCCGATGTAACATCCCCGTCTCACAAGACTCACCACAGCACTAGCAGAATACAGCGCACAGAGGCTCACATAAATCCTGAATGGAAAACATGAAAATGACAGATCCGGCGGACACATACCACAGGTATTTTTCATGGTCTTTTCAGATTACTTCTGCATATCTTAGTCACTGATGCAATTGTTTCTGGCAAGTTGCATTGTGGATAATGTAGGCAAGAACTTTTGAGATGGAAAAAGAATATAAAAGACTTTATCCAGGACCATCTGCGGCCTCAGTTTGTATCTTTTGTTACAAACTACTGAGTTCAACAGTGTAATGGGAGTGTACTGCTAAATTCCAATACTCGTTTAAAGGCAAAGTACCCTCTCTGACATCAGTATTTGTGTATTTGAGAGTGCAACATGCTGAAATACTATTGATTCATCCTTTAAACTAGTACTGTTGATCTTGACAGGCAATAAACATGCAAATGAGAACATCAAGTGAATACAGCCGATTACCTGAGGTTAAAACCAAATTACAATCCAATGAACAGAGAGTTTAATATGCAACATGTCAAATACAATAAAACCTCTTTTTTAACGGCCTTGTTGCCTTTTTTTTCCACAATCAGCAAAGGATCTGTGTTTATCCAGTAGCACATAACCCTGCAGTATTTCACATAAGAGACAAAGAAAGACTCCAGACAGTTATTTGTTTTGCATTTTTATTCTCATCAATTAATTTGTGTAAATTGTAAAGCCTTTTAGAGGCATACAGCAGTGGTAATTATGCTGTACCTCTGAGTCAAGTGTTAACTGTGTTCCTCTGTGTGCTTCGAATGTTCTATTCCTTCATAAGCCCCGCTGACATAGCTCCCTTAGCAACTGATTTCAGACATGAAATTGAAGGCATAATGAGCAGGATTTTCCTAAAATAAACAAGATAGACCAAAAAATAATCCCTTTGAATCATCACTTACAACCCACTAGATGTGTGTGCTGGTTTATCTGCCAAGAACCTGCCCTCTGCCTGTCTCTGGGTGTCAGGCTTTGAGCACTGGGTATGTAGCCTCTTGTCAATGTGAGCAGGGTGTGAGGGCTGGACTAGGTGCCAGATCTAAGCATAGATCTAAGAGGAAGTGACAAAAATGGCAGACAGAGGCAACTAATGCAAAAATAAAATAAAAT
>JAOWBC010001387.1:4796349-4816955 GCA_028566105.1 Hypoplectrus providencianus | reverse complement strand
TATATACAATTCCTGCACCTCTATGGAAAAGGGAAATAACAGCTATATATTTATATATGCTATACATATTGAACTATTTACATGCATTTTACATTTCGCAACATCTACTGACAACTTCTCTTGCCCCCGTCTCTCTGTTCTGTGTAAAAAGAACACAGTTCGCTAACGTTTCATTGATTTCTTTCCATAAAACTGTTATTCTTAGCTCAGTCATTCTTAGCTTTCCAATTACGCAAAGAAAAAAAATGCTACATTTATGTCACACAATATATATTCAAGGAATTTCAAAATCTGCTGATAATGGCACTTTCTGTGAAATATATTGTAATTTCTCTCTTTTTTAAAAGATGTCTCTGCGGCTATTCTTCAGTATTATGATTTTATTAAGGGCCTCTATTAGCCCCTCTGAGCTATGGGCCCCTAAAATCCTTCTCCTTCCTCCGCCCTTTTTGGCGCCCCTGATTCCAGCTGTTTATGTTGCATTTACGGTAAAATAATATAGTACATACTATTTATCTCCACATTCAAATTACAGTGTTTAATTTTCTCAGGATTTAAGTTTGAGTGTTGTGGAAGAGGATGCATTGGGTTGTTAAGGCTCTGAAATGGTCCTGAAACCATATCAACGATACTTTTGTTTGTCGTGATAGTTTGTGGGAAAATATGACAGGCCAAATAACTACAATTGCCCAATGCAGCCATTGTTTATTTTTTAGGAGTTAATTTATTTTTTATTTATTTTGTATCAGTATCTGGTTCTCTCCTCTTATATGATCATCTAAAGTAACACATAAATAATAAAAAAGGAGTCCTCATTGTGTTCATGCATGCATAAATTACTGATTTCATCCCTTGGGTTTTGCATACAGAATATTGCTCCTCCACATCAGTTTCTCCCGTGCGTCTGCAGCTACTCAGTTTTTGTTACATTCATTTGCTTCAGCAGTCAGAGATGATGATTCACTGCTCAACATACAACAGTTCTAATCAATGGAGACGTGAGTGATTGTGAAGGGTGCGCAAGCTCTGATAATGAAATGAGTTTGTGGAGATGGCGGATGAATTGGTCTGTGACACATATAATGGTGTCATCAAAGATGTTGACTCTATCCTGCTGATTGGCACATACACAAGGTATCTCTCTCTCTTACACACACACACACACACACACACTCAAGCTTAAACCTGTAAATACCTCAATTCTTGGCTTTGAAAATTACATTGAATTGTATTGTATTCGTTCAACCACAGATTGAAAAGCCAGCTGGCAGATTGTTGGAAAAACTTGGACTCCGAGCAATTCCTATCATTAGCACATTTTTTTTCCCCAGTATTGTCATTTCCCTCATTGACATTATAGATTGTGCCTATATTAAGCATTAAGAAGCACTCTGTGTCTGTTTACATTTCCATGCAGAGAATTAGCTGATTGGATAGTAGATGGAGAGCATTAGAGAGCCGCCGGTCTTAACAAGTAGACTGAATCCAACTAATAGGATCAACTTGAGATCAAGTATTAGGCTTCTCTGACATTGGCTGATGCTGCTTTCCTTATTCATCACAGAAGCTTGAAGCATTACAGTTTCTCATTGCAGGGAGGATGCCTGTGTTATCAGTCACACTGTTTGATTCAATATCAGTTGTTTTGTTGTCTTTTGGATTTCATCTTAACCTGTCGCATCACTATGAAGTAAAGGAGTTGTTTTTTTCTCATTGTACCGGTGATGAAATTGCCTAACATCGAATTACTGCTGCTGCTTATAGAAGAACTGAGGCCCCTGCTACTTATATTCCAATGACTATGCTTGAACAACAGCACCACTGCTGTTTTTCAATCCTGCATCCACTGTTACACCCACCACTGCATTCTGCATAGTGCTCTCTGCTTCATGTCCTTGCATTCTATCAAGGTCTGCCTTCACACATTTATTGCAGGAAATGTGCAGTTATTGATCCACATTTTATAGCTTCATAACATGTTCTCCCATAATGTGCCTTGTTGTGCTTTTCACTAATGCACCCTGCATGCAGGAGCTGTTGGCATAACGTGCACATACATCTAACCTCAGGGCAGAGTAAAACTGCTCTCTGAGATGGAAAAAATATTTTTCAAGGTTGAGGTTTATTTCTCTGTTTTGTATGTCCATCTATTGATAATTTATGTTGTTTGTCTAAGAAGCATATTAATAGTGCACATGCTGCCTCGGATAAGTGAAGGGAATTTTAAACTACTTAGCAAAAGGCATACTAAACTTAAAATGTTCTTGGATTGAAATATTTCTACATTTGAAAGCTTCCTATCGATTCGAACATATCATTAACCATGATATTTTCAAATATGTGAATTAATCTCCTAATTATTCCTGTTTCAAATGTTTTTATTATGAAGCATCATTTTCAAGGATAACGAAAAAACCCAGTGGGGATTTCTGAGCTTTTCTTTTTTTAAAACAGAAAAAAAAAATCACAGATTCAAATGAAAAACAAAAAATATATAAACCAGGATGAAAATACAATTTTAGCATGTGAAGGTACTCGGCTACGACTAGGCTACTTTCAGAACCAAATAATTTTCTGGATGAATATTTTACATTATAAAACAAAATAGTTTAAAACATGCAATATGTAAATAAATGAAAAATAAATAAAATGAATATACATATTTAAATGTACAAAATGTATATGTTTTGTATTAGTTTATTGATGACCATTTAAATACAAAATAAATACATAAATATTCTATATAAACAACTGATGTGTTTCTATTACAGCCAGTGTTGCCAATTGATAAATTGATCTTCATAACAAAACATAGTATTGCCATGCGAATGCTTAAGAAGACTTTTTAAACATTATCATCTTTGTATGGCCCCCAGGACTGCAATTAAGATATGGTTCCTTGCGCATGATGGGAGGCTAAAGGTGGCTATATTTACTAAAACTATTTGAACTTGTCTTTAATGATAAACCTCTCGAGGGGAACTGTGTCTAACAGCTCTGAGAGCCTTCGTTTTAATTTAGGAACTTCTTTCTTTTTGGAGATCAATCTGTCCATATGCCAGGAAGCTGTGCATAACTTAGTTTCCCACATCTTCCGTGCAGAATGCACAAGATCTCAATCAAATGTTAAGGAGTGTTTAAGGAACAAGTGGGGCGACTCTGACATCATTCCAAACGGAGGGGTCCTATTAAAGATAAGTGTAAGGTAGTTATTCAGTGATTAAGTGCAGTGCATTTGCCAACTCTCTGTAGAGTTGCTCTTTAGAAAATGTGGATAAGGAAATGAGCCAGAGGTTTTTGGCAAAATTTATATTTTTATTAAGATTTAAAGTTGTTATATAATGAATATGATGTATTTAATCAAGACACTTGTAGTTGCTGTCATTCAACTTAACATGGAAAGATCATTTTATCATGAATGGAGATATGCTCTGTGTGGATATTCAGGAACTAACTTGTGTTCCACAAGCAAAACCTTCGAGTGTGTGCCAGAGTGTGTGCAGGGCTGATTAGTGAGCTCCAGTAATGATTGGCAGCAGCGTGATTAGCAACAGTGATGATTGCACTGGTAATGTGAGCAGTTAAACCCCAGCACCGCCAGTAAGAGTAAACCAATCAAGTAATGGTTTACATCTGATCCTACCCTGGTTTGTCAGATAGACATCTGTAGCAATTTCAGCTGATCTTACTGTCCATTTATTCTATCATGTCCATGTTCATTTGAATATCAAAAAACTCAAATAGCATCAGTATAGAAGAAGTTATAGTTGAAATACTTTTTTATACAATTCAGCTGTTAATTTTGAGGAAGGTTTGGTCACATTCACAAAACAGCCGCATAATGTGACAGAATAAAATTGAAGTTTGCACATATAAACAATTACTCAATCAGCTGACTGCATATCAGTCAGTGCTGGTAAAGCTGCTAAAAGTATCATTACAATCCATCAGCTTCCCTGTCAATACATAACATTAATGTATTTACTTTATTTCTATGAAATGTTTTGCACACCGTTAGGCTTTGTTGCCTTTAAAAACCCACAGGTGGCAAAGATCTCCCTTGCTCTTTCTGCCATTCATATAAGTTGATATTTAGTTGTAGTACACTGATTATTTCATCAAGTGTACAGTAAGCTAGGCCTGGCTTTACATACACCATAAGGCTTATTCAACAGCGTGCAATGGGTCTGGTACAGCTGGTGTTGTGATGCATTCCAGCACCTTATATGTAACTATGTGAAGCTCTACATTAACGTACAGATTAACCTTGTTTATCCTGCTCTTCCTCCTCCCACCCTCCTCCTCACCCCTCCATCCGTCCTCTCCCGCCTCTCTGCCATTCCCCAGAGGGTGTTTCGAATTTATGAAAATTGACTCTGTGTCTCTTTGAGCAGATGCTCCTTCTTGGCAGCAAGAAGCGCTTCATTAGTTATTTAAATCAGAATGGCCCGGGACTGCATATCAGGCACTAAATTAATTTGATATATGGTAAGAGAAAAATAGAGCCATTAGTGGAAAAACAAAAACATAGTGTCAGTGTTGGAGGATTCGCTCTGTCTCAGTGCAGCGGATGTCATAGGGAGATATAATTCATAACCTTGAACAATGTATGCTGCCCCCAGGAAGAGCTGAATGGAATTCATATGGGCTCCATGTATTTGGCAAGCTATACATACATTGGCCGTTGCCAGTATATAAATATCACATGCCCTGATAAAATACCACGCCAATATGCAGCCCCGTCACAGACTCGATGTATTTATGTTTGGATCATGAATTTTACAGAGCAACCAGTGCCCTGACATGAATGTCACCCATCCTGATGGTGATGTATGACCAGACAGTAGTAGGAAATGGGCCTTAGTCCACGGACAGTATCGCGGTTTGTGGGTTTCAACATACACTCTACATCAATTCAACCAGTAAAATTGACAGGATGGCCAATTACTTGTATTTAGAAGCCACATTCATGACTCTCTAGGGCTGCTTCATTTTACACACTGAGAGAGTGGGTACTTAAATGAATAGATGTGTTTTGACAGCTGTTGAGATGAGTAGAGTTCCACATCAGAACGGGATGGGAGCAGTAGGTGGATGGCAGCTTATTACATAGGCAAGGGGGCTGTGTGCATGTGTTCATGCATGGCAAAGTCAATCCTTCCAGGGCTCAGAGGCTAGAAAAACAGGACACAGAGGTGTGACAAACCTCCCTCACACACTCTCTCTCATCTCTTCCTTTGCCTTCTTCCCAACTTTGCACAGCCATGCCATCCTTCCACCCGTTTTCCCCAAGTCTCTCTTCAACCATCTTCTTCCATTTAGCCTAATTTGGCCATTCCTCCACCCCCTCTACTTCTGGTCCACCGAGAATGCCACAATCTGTATTTAAGCGTATTTAAGTCCCAGCTTCCAATTTGTTCTGCGCTGCCCGCCACCTTCCATTATGCGCTCCCACTTAACACGCCATTTGTAACAATTTGTTGCTTGTTTATATGGAAATCACTATGCCAATTAGGCTAAACGGCAAACAGCCATGTCTGTCAATACCATTGTCCCTGTTGAGTCCTGTAGTGGATTGCCTTAGCTTCATGTCTTCATTCACCGCCGTCGCCAAGTCTCCTGATGTCTTTTTATCACCGTCCGTGTTGAGCCTGGTGTGATTGAGGGTATATCCGCTGAGCACTTTCCAATCAAGGACAGTCTGTAGGCTGACATTCAGTGAACATATAAGTATCAAAGAGAATATTGGACAAGGGGATAAATTAGCAGCTCTACAAAATGAACTTTTCTGTCTTCTTTGTCTCCTAATTTTTTTTTTTTTCTTCGAGTTGGCGTCATCTTTCACAAACGGATGACTAGGCTTAAAAGCTAACGCTCTGAGAGATATGGCCTCTGCAATTATACTCCCTTCCCTCAGATTAGTCTGCCTGCCGTTCTGTAATCCTTGTGGGTTATTATGAGCGGAGGAGCCCGGTGGAGAGGTTTTCGGTGATCAATCTTAAACCATCCTCTCTAATTTTCCACGGTCAGTGCTTCCATCCGGCCTGCCCTTGTCGCTTGGCTGCGCCAGCCAATTACGGCCGTAACTATGTCAGCTTATTACAGGACAGGCGTGGCCCTTGCCGCCGTATTGACCTCATACGATAGGCCCGGGCCTTCCAACCTCCAGGCTCAAATTAATTACTAGCATGCCCTTGTTGAGCATGCAAACCTAGCGAGAGCTGAATAAATAACACAATCATTGTACCTGTTTGTTATTATTTTCTTTCCACATGGATTAGGTTTAATTAAATTGAACACATGCATGAACACTGGAGCATTATGACAGGTAATAAAAGCAAGATAATAGTCTATTGGCGGGGAATTAAAGTGGCAGATTCCTGGACTTGTTTCCCCGGGTGTCCTGCTGTACTGTTTTGTCACAGGCCCAATAAAGATAAAAATACCAGAAAATTGACTTTCCCAGTGAGTATAGGAGTGTTTACTGTTGGCTAATAAGGATGAGATTAGAAATGTTTGAAGTGAATTATCTGTTCTTCCTTCAGCTTCTTCCCCTCCTCAATTAAATGTATAAAATGTGGCACAGCAAGGACTTCCCACTTTTATATTTTGCCAAAAAATGGGTTTTCGAATTAATATGACAGATCTCTAATGAGAGCTAGACAGATTGCCGACCCGCAGGCAGAGTGGACTACCGAATTAGGACACACTGAGGAAGAGCGGGAGAGGTTTAGAGAGAGAGAGAGAGAGAGAGATGTTTTGTGCTGGTGCATGTGTGAGCATGTATGTATGTGAGGACTTCTGCAGCACTCAATGAGGCTATTATAGATTACACAGTTCTATCATTAGCTGAAGTAGGCTGGCTTGTGGGGGCATATGGTTGGCTAGTGCACGGGGTCAGTTCATAACCTGACCTCATTTACACATTACAATTGTATGACTGTCATCAGCACAGAAAAAGCATTATATTTAACAGACCAAATCTAATCCAGTGACCTGTAGGCATTTTATGTTGTAAACCATAGACGTTGTGACTCTCCACTTTCTCACTTTCGTCTAACCACGTTAGAATGTGAAGCATTTATGAACAGATGCGAATTTATTTGTTGGTTTAAAACTGAACTAAACACTCTTATTCTGTTTTACCAAATCTGCAGTTAGATTTAGAAACAAAGTTATCACCAGTGAACTCTTGTTTCCATTTTGCAGTTGAAGCAGTTGCAACATCAAGTGTGCTGAATACTAGTGAGATACGTCAAGGTCACCAATACACTTATTTCACCAAGGTGGATGTGTCAAAGTCACTGTGCTCCAAAGAAAATCCTTGATAAGGAAGGCCCTTATATATGAGTGCAAAATGACATTTTGTTGTGTGAGCTATTTTCCTCCTACAACCCAAACGATTTTTTTCCCTTTTTTTCTCGAACAATTTGCTTTGCCCCTGACATCGTGGCTTTGGGGGACCAATTTGTTTGGCAAGTTACTTCTTTTTTTTTTTTAACAAAAGTGGAGACAAGTACAGCTGTCCTGTCAACCTTCAAACTCTACCAGTGTTTGATCTCCACTTAGAAAAGTTTTGAGACTGAAAGAGAAACAGGGAAGTGAAGAGAAAGGCAGATAAATAGTGAGACCAGCTTTGGAAAAAAAAAATGTTGAAAATTGCGTGCACTCAGAGTGAATGTTAAGAGACAACAGTGCCGAATAGAGCTTGTCCTTCAAAGTGACAGTGTTTACCTACTTCCAAACTTGCAGGAGTCTCTTCAGCACAATGAGCTTCAATGCTCGGCCCAGCGGACTCTTATTCTACACTCTAGTGGATTTTTAGTATTTTTTTTATTTTGGTGTGAACACAAAGTTAAATAGAAATAGGTTGCTTGTGGACAACATAGTCCCAAAGAAGAAAAAAACAAGCAGCACACACCTACAGTAGATGTTTCCAAAAGACCAACTGCTTGTGTAGATAAGAAAACTGAAAGACTCATGCATGAAAAGGATGACTTTTTTTTTCTTATCTGTCTTTTTGGTGTAAATGAAGATGTTACAGTAGTCTTTTGCTAGCTCAGAAATCCTCCATCTAGTGTTGCAAAGAATCAAGGAAAAATGCACTGTGGGCTCTCATTATTTGACCCCAGCATTCCCACAGGCATGAATGCACACATATTCCCTTTGCAGTGAAATATAAAGAGAGGTATCTCAATTCATTTAGGTCCATACCTTCTCCCCCAGTCTTATTTTCTCAGTTCCCCCAGCCCCAGTGCTCTCACAATGATGCCCTTAATGTCCTCCCTCTCTATTAACTGTCTCTCTTTCTCTATTTTCCCCATTTACCCTTTCACCCCTATTCACTCATCACCCCCCTTATCCGTCCAACTGCCTCTGCTGTGTGTTTGTGGCATACATGTGGGAGGGAGAGAAGTAGAGATACAATGCAAAGGCATGACGGATGGCAGGGTTAGACCATTGTGGCGGAGGAGAGGGATGGTGGTGTCCAGGCCATTACAGACAGGGGCTAAGTGGTGCCACGCTGTCCCACTGTCTGCCCATCTTAGCGCCTGGCTGGCTTCCGCCCAAGTCATTAAAGTTCCTTGTCCCAGCTGTGAAATAAAAGGCCATATCACTAAGGGACAATTTGGTTCCATGCTCAATCACATTTATTGCGGCTCTATCACCGGCTCTTTGTTCTTGCCTCGGCTCACAGCTGAGAGGATTATGACGATGCCAAAGAAAAACAACAAAAACTTCTTCGACTTTTGAAAACAGGCAACCATCTGAAGCCTCAACTTGCCAAAGCACCAAGTTCCATCCATTGTGGCTATCCTGTCTCAAGAACCAATATCTCATTACAAAGTTGATGGCTAACTGCTGAAACTTAATGCAACGCAATACTGCAGGTACGGGGAATGCCCTGTGGCCCCCCATTCTATAGGGCACAAAACTCCCTCTGGTCATTCACTGGTTAAAGATGGCCAAGCTCCAGGCACTACAATACTGAAAGACACAGGGCCATTACCTTCAGTCTCCAGAGAACACTGCAATTGAATTTTAGCCTGCATGCACATTTTTTTTTTTCAACATAACATTTGTGAAACAGAGCTTAAGCTTATGTTAGTAGCGGGAGCAACAAGTTGGCAAACTGCTGATCGCTCGTGTCACCTTTTCTCCTCTGTGCTGGATGGAAGAAAAAAAGGTGTATACCTGACTGAAAAACAAGTGCTACAAATGTTATTAAGTTTCTATGAATTCTTCCTGAATGCCAGAAATGTTGCAGTGAGGGAGAATAAAACAGAACAGGCGTTGTGCAGATAAAAGGTCCTAAAGTAATATCACGCAGGTATCACTCTGTGTTTCTCTCCCATTCTCTCACTCTCTTTCTCAATAACAGTACTCAAGTCAATGTCCGATGTAGCCTTGAAGATAGCAGTTGACAATCCAAGGTAAACAAACGAAACTGTGGCCTATTAGTGTCATCCCTGAAGAATAATTCCCTCTGACTGTCACACCAACCTGAGCAAGTGTTTCAGGGTTTAGCCACGGCCATGAGTGCAGTGATTTGGCTTCATAATTAGTGGCTAGCTGATTACAGCCTGCTTGACCCAGGCTATGGTTCCTCCCCTTTGGGAACAGGAGGAGGAGGAGGAGGAGCAGGGGAAGGAAGGGACTAATTGTTGGCTGGAGTGTGGATGCCGCAATGGTGGATGAATGAGGTGATTAATATGCAAGGACTGGAATGTCCTCCCTGCGCGAAACTAGGAAGGAATAGCAGAGGCTCATTCGCTGGGGGTGGGAATGTGTGTGTGTTGAAAAGGGACCAGAGAGAGAAAGCGAGGAGGCCTTGGAGACACAAAGAATGCCTCTGTTCTAGCTAGAGAGAAGTATACTGACAAACAACAACAACAACAACAACAACAACAACAACAGAGAACTGAAAGGCTTTCTTCAGGGTTAAACTGTGTGATGCAAATTGGGATGGGAATGTAATGAGCTGGAGAGTTGGAGGTTGACTTTGGGTCACAATTTGATTGGCTTGGCAGTTCACAATACGTTCCAAAAATGGGATCATCAGTCTTCCCTGGTGATATAAACTCCACTTAAACGTGGATAATGTGCCAAACAGATGAGCACTTAATCAATCCTCTCCCAGGTAATATGCTCCCATTCTAGTGTACTGCTGTTACAATCCAAATCCCTGTTTATACAGTTTTGATCTTTCAGCTTCACATGAGTGGAAATAGAAGTACAGAAGGTTAACACGACTCCAAAAACATACTCATTATCCAAGGTTTGAAATAAATAGAAAGAAGTGTGAAACCACATAAAAGAAGAAGAATCACCTCAACTGTAGTTACATAACTGGACTATTTTCATTTGAAACTTTCTGTCTCTATCATACACATGCATAAGTGTCCACATAAAAATAGCTATAGAGTAACTGAAACATTTCTTTTGTGGAGGACAGGAAGGAAAGACAGTCGTTTTATCACTGTCAATCCCCGTTCTGCTGAACCACACCAGCCGAGCTGTCTGAGCAGCATTTATTGAACAACTGCAGTCACTCAGCTCTGAATGAAGCCATTCTTCTGCTCGCTGCTGTATATATGAATGATTTAGCCACTGTAGATGACTCCTGCAGCTTGCAAACAGCACTGCCTTGTTTCAATATGGAGGAACGATTGAATCAGCAGCAGGGAATGTGCCACTATAGCCATCAGCTCGAAGCACATCAGAGGAAATTCAAGTCAGTTGGAGACTTCAATGTCAGATGAATCAAAATCTCTCGCTCTGCTCATGACAACATGCAAACAGTGTCAGACAGAAGCCTGTTCTCTGTGATTATCCTTTTTATATAGATGCTTACATCAATAAGACGCCTCAGGCTCCAACATCGTCCATATAGAAAACTTTACCAGAGATACACATGACAGAATGGCTCATAATCATCCAGTAGTGAAAGAAGAAAAAAGGCAACATCAGAGTTTTAACATCCTATAGAAAATAGCTGAATTATTTCGTTGCCTGTCAGCCATGTAAGCATCCATCCCTCCAGGGACTTTTCCTGACAGGAGTGTAACTATTAATTTAGTTTATGCTCATGCGCTCAAACATCTTGCCACATTACTGCACTGGGGGTGACCAGCATCAACAGCTTTGTAACAGACCAGCATGTCTCTCTTTAAAGCATTTTATTGGCCCCCTTAACAGTGCAAGTGGCCACCTATCATTTAAATCTGTTGTTTTACAATGAAGTCGTGAGACAAAGAATCATACCATAAGCTATATATATATATATATATATGTATGTAAGGGTGCATTGAAAGTAAGCTGAATATTTAAGTAGTTAGGTTTTTTTTTAATAAGTTAAAGTGATGAATGGATACATTAATATGATTAAACTTAATGGCAAATCAAATGGATATGTTTGGAACAGGACAAATACGGTCAATGAAGGGGCATTAAAGTTAATCTGAAAGGGCTTTTTATTGAAAATTAATTGTAATTGAAATTGTCACATGTCAGTCACTCCTTGTCAGACTTTCATAAGCCAGCAGCAAACATAGTTGACCTGTCATGTTGTGAGATTATTTGCTGTTTTTTTTTCCTGAGAATGTAATCAAAACATCCAGATCACAATTATACCTGAGTTAGAGCCAACCACAATGGACGCCAATTACTTTCTAACTGTAAAATGTTCAGCCCATATTAACACATTGCATAAAAAAACAAATCCAGATTACGTGATAATACCAGGTGTACGTGAAGTCTAGAAGTGTATAGAAGAAGAGAGGGCAGTGTGAAGTTGTTTCCCTCAAACTCTAAAAGTTGATAACAGTTGAGAAGCTGTTTGGGGATCGTGGCCTCATTGCTGCAATAGAGATTGATAGTCCCCTGCTAGGGGTAGAAGGATCTGGTTGGGACACTGTAAATCTCAGCACATGCTGTGTATCAGAAGAAACACGTGGCTTCCCCTGATACACATCAGGTCAGCAGCAGAAACAGCAGTGACAAGAGCTGCAGTGCGCAGGGAATCGGACTTTCTAAAAGGGGGAGAAAAAGGGCAAGAAAAACAAGACATGACTGAAAAGTTAAAAGAACTAGAGTGCTTTATTGTTGAGTCATTCTATGGGAACATGACATGTCAGATAAAATATGTGTAACACTTAAAGTAACTGCTAATTAGCAGATTTTTCCATTTGATACATGTTGAAAATAATGGATACTGAGAGTCAATTTGTCAGGAGTAATTTCCATTACAGGTGCTGCAAGAAATCACCTTCAGCAATCATTTACATACTATCCCTTTGGGACTTCATTCCAAGGCAGAGGTGGCATTAAGTCATTTGGCGGTTTGCGCAGCAATACCTCATATCCTCAACCAGCGCAATTCTGCAGTGGCCTCTGAGCAGGAATAAACCTTTTATCCTTCTGCTCTCCCTTGTGAATGAATGGCTCAGCACGGCTTGAGCATGGTGCTACGCAACAAGGGAACAAAGAGAATATCAAATGGTGATTGACATGGAAAGAAAATCTTCACTATTTCAGTTATGATTCATCATTCTTTACTCTTGGAATTGAACTGATTAAAACACAGATTCCTCTCAGTGAACTAAACCCATTAATTATCTGCTGGGAGGCCTGCTGGAAGTTAGCAAGTCTGAAAAAAATACTGTGAAATAAAATATGAACTAACCATATGTTATTATGGCTTCACACTATTAGTGCTAATGATCACCATAACCCATGGTAGTCTTTGAATTCTTTGCCCTCTAGTTTCCCCTTGAGATTCTGTTAAAGAAACTCTCACATAGTTACCCTTCTAAATCGATACAAATGTTATCAATACTTAATGGTGCTATTAGAGTAAGGACAGTTCCTTCTGTTCTATGTCTTCCATATTGACTTGCTGCTCTGTATTTCCAGCATGTTTTACTGTGGAGTAGGACGGCAGTTTTGTCCAGTTTGCTACTTCGCATATTGCAAGTTTCCTCCAAGGACACTTGCACTCATACATTCCCAATCATACCCTGATATTGAGCCAGCTGTGAAACAATGCCACATCCACAGCCTTTTGATTGCAGAACAATAAAGCTCAATCAATTCATACCAAGTGTGCATGACATGCATTTTATTCCCAACAACTAATTAAAGAAATAAAAAAATGCAAATATTTGCATGCACTTGAACACAGCTAGTCCTCATGTGGAGGCACACGTCACAAATAGATATAGTAACCGCAAACTGAGTCTTTCCCTGCCTCGCTTTAATGTTCCTTTTGTTTGCCTCAACAATATTTACAGCTCCAGATCCTCCTTGTTCATCTGTACGCACCACACTGATGTGAGATAATGGCTCTTGCAGAGTGTCAGAGAATGCAGAGAGTGATGCTTTCTGACACTAATTGTTCTCTCATCTTAAGCAGCGGCGTCTCAGCCAATCTCCAAAGCACTCCATAATGAGGCCTTTGGTGGGAGGGGAGGGGGAGGGGGCAGGGAGGCGCTAAGCGGGAGCTGACTGATGAAATTCTGACGCTTTTTGTCATGTATTTCTCTCTTTTCCTTTGTCAAATCATTATTACTGCTAATTAACAGAGGATTTCCTGTTCCTGCTTGACCCATTACAGTAACTCTCTGCTAGGTTGTTCTGGCCTGTTTTCTGAGAGAACATCTGCAGAAGAGGCAGAAATCTGCCTTCCGCAGACTGGCTTACTCCATACTACATAAAGTGGATTTTGAGATAACAGCCATGAGATTAAAATCCAAATTGCTTGACCAAGCAGAAATAACTGCATAATTGACCGAGGTTGACCTTACGCATGAGTCCAAAGCTGCTTAGAGATACGCATGGCTGATGCATGCTGTTGCTTTATGGAGGAAGGGATTGTTTTGGTACAGGGTCAAACTCATTGTCAGAGTGATTGTTGTTCCATTTACTATGCTGTGGAAAACAGACTTCAATCTAGCATTGCTATGACAGGGTACAAATCATACACCTCGTTATAAAATGACACTAATCACTAATTAAGCCTGTACTGAGGCTATATAAACTGTCATGTAAACATCATTATCTGATCATCTTAATTGCAGTTCCATTGCAGCCATGCTAAGATTAAGCACAAGCCAGTTAACTCCTCCTTACATCTTTACTTAAAGTGGCAATAAATAGTTTTCTTGCTTTAATGTATCATTATGATGTAAATATTGATGGTACATTTTAATCAGTAGAGAAAAAATTACACCATTACATTTTTGTTCAATCTTACTCTTACTCAACAGACCAGACTTTATTTTATGGTGAAGTAAAGCCTAGGCTTACTTCAAATTGGTATTCTCACAGTTGTTTGCAAATGATAGGAGCTAAAAGCCAGTAAAAAATAGCTAAGACCACCCAGTACAGCCTCCTGGTCCAACAGTAAAAAGAGCAGCATCTGTTTCTCAGCCCTTTATTGCTTGATAAAAGCCAGTGTGTGTTTTTTTTCTTATCTGACGACCTCTTGCTCAGTCACTTGGCCTCTACTTTTTTCTATGCTTAGCTTTGCCAGTCAACATATGTTTTGATCTATTTGCCTGTGATGTCCACAGAGACTGCACAACCATATTACCCACTCACCCTGACTTAAGTTCAGTCATAACATTGCAGATGCCTTCTGCCAGCACCTCCTTCTGCCCAGGGCCTGAAAACCTACTCCTTCTCCCTGTGGTCCAAAAGAAACAAACATCCATGTGTCTTCATGGATTTTTGGAAACAAATGCAGGGTGTTGCTGGTAGTTGCTAAGCTGAGGAAAACAGAAGGCAGTTGTCTTGGAAACACTAGGAGTGAAAAGTTAAAAAGTTGTCTCTTCCAACTTAATGTTTTCATTTATTTGGACATGTAAAGTTGAATGTATGTAAAGGTTATGTCAAGTTAGAAGTGGAGCTTCATTTTTTCCCATCTATTCAAACCCTTTTGTTGCTCCCAGTAGCAGGCATACTGCAGTACATAGAAATGACTGGTATAAATATGTTGTTGGACTCAAACTTTAATGCATTTCATCAGCAAACCAGAACACAACATGGTAATTTAACTGCTTGTCATGTAATAAAAGGTAAATCACCGTATTATGAAACAATACAGGGCATTTTGAGTCTGGAGTTGAAGTAAGAATGCACACCACCGTGCACACCACTTTCACACATTCATTTACTGAGCTTTAAAGCCAACCAATTAGCAGAAAAAACAAGAGCCACAAATAAGCATAAGAAAAAGCAGATTGGACTGCAATTAGATGATTACATGTAAGCAGCTATCCACGCAATCCACTTGGTATCCTTTAATTGGGTTTCAGGGGATAATACAATCACAGTCTCGATCATTATAGCTGGAGCAGACTGAATGGAGACAGGTGAATACCTCGCAGACATGCAGCATTTTTGGAAGCAGTCATTAGAACTCCAGGGCTGTCTCTTTCATTGCCTACCTGTTAGTAAAGGAATCAGTTAATAAGTGAAGGGACTCAGTTAATAGTTTAGAAGGAAATGACTGAAGTTGGAGTGAGAAAAGGACACCGCTGCCCCCCTTTTTTTTTTTTTTTTGTTCTTCAAGCTATCCATTGTTGAAATCGATTGTTCCGCTTTAGTGGCTCCCTAAGGAGCTATTTAGACTGAGTTGGCTGTGGGTTGCACCATGAGCTCTCTCTCTCTCTCCTTGTGTCTCTGTCGTTGTTTGACTGCACAGTTCCCTCTCTCTTTTTCACACACACACACACACACACACACACACACACACACACACACACACACACACACTACACAAGAGTGGCTAAAGGTGTTCTTAATGGTTTGATCCACTGTCAAACAGCCAGAGATATACAGTTTCTAGAGACTGCAGAAGCAACCTGAGAGGTGGATTTATTTCCCCTTACAAAATAAATCCACCTTTCTGTTAGTTAGTGCAGTTGTGAGTAAGTGCATTGTTGTGTGCTCAGGTGCTCTTAATCTTTCTCAAAAGTGTGTTCTGCATGACTTTAATGCACATTATTAATATCCACTCATGCATTTTTATTCATGTCCATTTTAGCACACATCCTGCTGGCATCCTGCACACACGCAAACTCACACAAACACACTCCGGTTAGCATATTAGTTGCTTCCCTGTGATTAAAATGTTTGAACTGTCAGTGCACTCCTTCCCTGGCCCTAAAGGCTTTTTTTTATCAGCCTCCCCCCTTATAACAATGGAGGTCCACACTCTCTGGGATTAATTAATAGTTTAGCCAGGCCAACACACTTGCAAGCATCTATTCATTTATTTCTCTTCAGTATGGAGGGAGGGATACAGAGCAGGTGGAAGAGGGGCAGATGGGGGGTGGGCGGGAGTCAGAGGTAGCGGCCAAGAGAGAGAAAAACCAAGTGGACTGGATAGGACAGAAAACAGGATTTTTTATTTTCTGTGGCGACATGAAGAGCAAGATAGAGTGGAGAGCCACAACTGGATTGAGAAAAAATGTGCAAACAGAGGATACAACACAGCAAAATATAATTAAAGGAACAGAGCAGTGGTGCTTTGTGGATTTGTGGACAGATTCTATCTGGTATGTTGGTCATGCCACACTAGGGAGGCTGGCTAGACAAGGCTGCACATGCACTATGACTCTCCACTCCTTATCGATTATGTCAGCCAAGCTCTTCCTCGCCCAGTTGACACAAAGTTCTGTGTGTGTGTGTGTGAGTGTGTCTGTGTGCGCGTATAACTGTAAGCCATGTCTAGCTCTATCTGCACAGACATTTGCAAACTCTAAATCTGTTCCCTAATGTGGGTTTTACGCTTGCAGGAAGTCTATGGAGAACTCTGAGTGTGTGTGCAGACTGTGGCACTTGGTGAACTTTCAATTAGAAATAACTTTATTGCTCAAAGCTCCCCGGAGGCCGTGATCAATCACTGTCATCAATAAAGACAGGCCAGTTTGTCAGGAAGCACCCACAAGCCTCGGGGTCTGGTGGCTGTGGCAGCAGAGGCTCCTAATAGAGGATGGTCTTTTAGCACACGCCGCACCTCACAGAAACTGTCTCAGTCTTTAATCCTGTTATGCAAGGACCCCTTCCCTTGCTTGGAGAATCAAGGCCTACTGAACAGCAGAGGTGGAAGCAGCAGGCAAGAAACCGTATTTGAATTTTTCAGATGAAGAAGCACAACAATCTGTGCTTTTATAAGTTAAGAAAGTCCAATCGGTGTACTTTTATGCAAAGGGGAAAAAAATAACAGTCTTCAAGTGATGCAAGTTAACTTTCCCTCTGCAAGCGTAAAAGCTGTTCAAATCATTTCCAAACAAACTTTGATTTGTTGACATGGCTGGAAGCCAGCGGAGCTCGTGTCTAGTTTTGGGGAAGAATGTTTTTAGCTCAGGCTTGTTGTATGAGGAGGCATGGTGAAACGTGATTTGAGTCTTTGAAAAATGAGTCACCCTTTTTATTATTCTAGAGTACATATAACATAGTGGGTGTTCAGAGGCCTACGATTAGAGTTTAGCTTCCATTTACAACCAGGCAATGCAATGATCAGCATGGCATTAAATTCCCTTAGTCTGAAAACTGATTTCTACCATAGTCACAGAATGGTTTTGCTCCAACATGAAACTTGGCAGAAGACTATTGACTCATCCACATCCACTTTTCAGTATGTGTTATTCTCAAAACTATACATGAGGAGTTTATTTGCAAAAACCAATGAGCCATTTTTTTAAGTAACCCTAACCCTAACAACCTCATTGTGATTGATTTTCCTTTGTTTGCACAAAATAAACATGTAATTTATCTGTATTTTAAAAATTTTAGATGTCTTTCATAATAAACCACCAGAAATTTGACTGATATTCACTGGGCTACAAAAGAAAAGAGAAATATCTCACATATAAGGGCATCTCGCATCAACATCCATCAACTCTGTAGTTCACCTAAACTATATGGAAATGTTAATGTGACTTCCTGCTTATTGTTTTGGTTTTGCTTTGTAACAGTCTTTCTATGTTGGTTAACTCTCAGTTTGCGATTGGAAATGCAATATAAATCAAAGGAGCTGCCAAAAACTAAACCAGGGGCTACCACAGCTTGAATCCTTCTCCATGTCTACTGGGCATGACAAATGTTTGCTTAAACATTCCCTACAACAATTTTATTAAGAAATAAAATGTCAATTATCTGTGTTACACCCCAGTTACCAAAAAAATAAATAAATAAATTATGCTCTAAGGAGGTCTGGACATTGCATGGCAAGATACGTTTTATACATTTGTATCGTTTTCCTATTTACCATGTCACTCGGATAATACAGAAAATGTAACAATAAATACAGTATGTGATTATTGTTTGTCACCATAAGTATTTTAATCCAAATAAAACATTGCTAATGATCCTCTACGATTGCAATGATACATGTAGATTGCACAGACTTTGCAAAAGCTTGAGTCTCAGAGCACTCTCTATCTCTATTGTTTTGTCAGATGTTGAGTTTCAAATGTGCAATGATTGGCCCAAAGGCAATGATCTTCAAAACAAACACAGACACATGTCTATTTGATTGGATGCCATGAGGGAGTTCCATCATTCATGACTGTAAACGTGTTTACTATTACAAAATCTTGTTTTCTTTATGAATCAATAAGCGGTTTGCCTGGAAATTAATAGCTACAAGGCATTGGAGTCTGTATTCACTATTAACATTTGTCTAGTGTACAATAAGATGAATAAAAAAGAAGCTTTATATAGAAAGCTATATATACATGTATTCAAGGCTTAACTTATGGTTTAGGCGCATGAAAAAAAAAACTTTATTCTAGCTATTAGATAATCATGTTGGACCTGTAGATGTTAGCACCTACTTACATACATAAGGCAGCGTCTGGTCATTACTGAATCAAAGAGAGCTTTGAGACCTGCCTAACAGTGACCTTTGTACTACACTGAAATAAGTGTAGCTATTTCCAGCAGTACCGTCATGCTTTAGCAAACAGACAGTTTAACCTTTAAACGGCACGGTGCGATACTGAAAGCAATGTTCTCCATGTTGGCCTCTCCCGTAGCATTAAAACGAATACTGTCTCTAAGTTCCACAGAGATCTTATGGCAGCAACATCGCTGCCTTTCCACAACACAGCAGACAACAATTTTCCTCATTTACTCTATAGATGTGAAGATGCAGGTCAAACATCAGGGCTTCCAAGACTTGCCCAGTGGGTGCAAGTAACTAATCATGGCATGTACAGCATAACAGCAGCAGAAAGCGTCCATCCTTTGTACGTGATCATTAGTTCAGTGTACTACACAAGACAGTAATTCATAATAAAGTAATAGACATTCTTATTTAGTATCAGCATGTAAGCATTATCTTTGCGAGTAGTAGTAGAATGTTCACCCATGGACTGCATAACAATTGCGGATGTAGTCGCCCATTGGTTTGGGGACTGCCCATGGTTCGAACATCTGTTTGTTCTGACACATAGAAATTTACCATTTACCACATTCATTTGGGGTGTTAGCATTCTTGCATTTATAAGTTAGCACGACCTCCATAGTGCTGTGTCAGGTCTGGCGGCACCCATTATAATTCTGCTATAGGAAAGCACTGACTTGTGTGTTTTTCTTTAAACCAGTGACAGTCATCTTGGCCAGTACTAAGTTTGGGATGCAAAAAAAAAAGAAGAAAATTCTTGCAAAATTGATGGGCCAGATAACAGAAAGGGATTAAATACATGGATAATGGGAGGCTTATCCCCACAGTCTATAGCACATCCAGGGAGTCAAACTAATTAGCTCTAAACACAAATGACACCTGAGGCTGATAGGAATGTCATTAGTTTCCCAGGTATTCGACAAAATTAAATTTTTGACCTGATAATGGCGCCAGAGGAAACATCAGGATGAATTGTAATAACTTTGGTGGTCCCCTGAGGGGGACACAGATCTGAACTAAATTTAATAGCAATTAATAATGTAATTGAGAAGACATTTCATTAAAGGAGAATATGTCTCCCCCATGGTGGAGGCAGCGTTAAGTCAGAGGGTCAGCAGAGTCAGTAGAAGTCTCTCTCTGGGGACAATGTTTGTCTGGACATGATTGTCAACCAAAAGGTGTGTCGCTGTAGATTTTCCTTACATGCCCCTGTGTTGTTGACATGTGTCATATATGGACCCAAATGTTTTCCCCATTTTTTTTCAGAATGTGGAGGTTATGGCTAGCGGAGGTTTAAGAGGTAAGGCAGGTCAACCACAAAGGCCTCATAAAAGTGGACATCATCTAAAAGCTGAGAACCTGATGAGTAATTTGAGATGCAGCTCAGCAATGTGTGTCAAGTTGTTCTCTAGTAAAAGTGATGTTATCAGTTAATTCACCAATTAATTACAGCTATTAGGTGTATTATGGTTCACAATATTAATATTACCCCTTTTGAAGACCATTTCCATGTTTAAATTTGTCCCATAAGTTGGTGTGTTCATTACAACTGGTGCAGAATTATGCTATTTATTCATAACAAAAATAGCAAAAAATTAAAAAATAAATAAATAAAAGAAAGAAAGAAAGAAAGAAAGAAAGAAAGAAAGAAAGAAAGAAAGAAAGAAAGAAAGAAACAAACAAACAAACA
>JAOWBC010001387.1:4772114-4783033 GCA_028566105.1 Hypoplectrus providencianus | reverse complement strand
AGCTTTCCTATGATGTAGTTTGAGATCCAGACATTTCAACATGTCGCTCCAACATTTCACAAGTAAAGAAACATGTGCACTGCTGATGTAAGAACAGGTGTTAATGCAGACAAATGATGAGAATGAATAATCTTCCAATTAACTGTAGGCTATATGATAGAATAACTTACAACAGTGATTGTGTGTTTGGCTCTGAAGCGACTTATATGCTATACGGTGCCTGATTACATCAGGCTAACTGTTATACCTTGTTTCCTCTCTTATTGCGATATAAAGACAACCACCTATTTGCAAACAATGTGTTATTGATCTATGTCTAAAATATTTGTAGAGAAAGAAATTACATATTTGTATTCCCAAAATGTTAAGTCCAATGTGTCTGCATGTCAGGGGCTAGCAGGTTATAGCTGCCACTTGCTGCCAAGCTGCTTTACATGAAGATGCACCAAGAGTGTTAAAATCTGAAACAAATGAAACACTTCATACAACAGTAAGGAATTAGAACTATGGGATGTGGTGATGAGCATGATGGTGGCTTGGCCCTTGGGATGGCAGTTCTTGCTCTCTCTACTGGGGTGTTCTCTACTTTTGAGATGACTGTTCAGACATTGACATTGTCTTTATAATGAAGAGTAAAAACTTTGGCCATGCCTTTACCTTGAATCTAGCATCATCAAATTCCATTTTTTTTCTCCTGTTTTTATGTAATGCCAGCTGTTAAGTTACCTAGCATGGCAGCCTGCGTCTCACAATATCTTGTAATGTGTTTGTCTCTGTACCACCGTCAATTTGATCAGTGAGTGACCTGAACAAAAGCTACTGGCAGTTAAAGGAGTGATTCATGTGTCTTCAACAGGGAGAGCTGACCATTAGATTTTAACAACAATGGTGGCTCTTAGGAGACGATTAGATGCTGTAAAAGCATTAGTTATACCAGGATTCTAGAGCAATCGTTCATTAAAGGAAGAGCATCTTCCACACTGGCGTCAGCAGCCCAGGATAGACAGTGATGGACAGATGGCTCATCCAATCTCCTGGCGGGTATTGTTTGAAAGCAGATGCCTTTCCAAACAGTTTCCAATGATGGCTGTTCAGATGTTTTTGTGTCACACGCCATCTGGTCAGGCTGGTCTCATGAACAGTCTATAGGTATTCCTGCATAAAAGTATTGCAATAAATTGTGTAGATATTCTATGAAAAGAGTGCACTGAATTCAACAGGTATCCCCCCTTTTTTTTTTCCAATAATGTTTCAATCAGAACATAGACATGCATGATAACACACTAAACCAAGAATTAAAAGAATTAGCATGTATCACAAAGGACCACAGAACAATTAATATTTGTTTGTAAAAGTGGCGATAGAATTTTTTTTTTGTCTTCAATTTATCATTTTTAAGTAATTGCTGGTTGCATAATGTAATGGCTACACAATAATGACCCCATTAGCATTCCTTGAGTTTATAATAAAGCTTTCTAAAGCAAAGTTTGCTACGAACTCATCAAAATGACTTAAGACTTAATAATAATAGCTCATAATATCCCAGGGTAGTGGAAATGGCAAATTATGAAATCAGAGCACTGAGATGGGTGAATTATTATAGTGAATTTTAACAGTAGCCTGGCTGCTAGTAATAGTCATTTGGCTGACACTAAAACACATAAGGAAGTACAACAACAGCAGGGACCAGCTATACTTCCTAGTCCAACAAGGTCAACATGGCAAACCTCTAAAAACGAATAATTATATTTCTATGCATCTATGCTTCTTCAGGAATTTATTGGATTATTATTTTTGATTAGTCACACAAGCTATAACTTTTTGTGTCAATATCATAAATGTGAGTCATGGTAGAGAAAAAAAATACTGAGTGAGTCTGTCATTTTACAGAAGAAAAGATGACATAAGATATCAGCCTGCCGACGATGTAGAGATCCATCTCCCCCCACAGTACCATACTTTTTAATTCAAACCTCACAGCCCATCTCCTCCTGGGGAGCTACCTGCTTTCATTAATATGTCTGGCTGTGCTAACCATCCTGCTCATAAATTGCAAATGTGCTTCTTCACCGTGTTTAGATATATAACCTGTTCAGCCTGATAAGTAAATCATCGTTGATGTCCCTCCACTCTCTACCCCTCTTTCTCCCATGTTAAACCACATTATTGATGTTCAAAAAAGTTGAGTTGATGTATACTGGTTGTCATTCTGCGGTTCATGCCAATGTCTGCATTATAGATGTCATGTTACACCTGCAGGTTTAGTGATTTTTAAGGCAATGTGTTTCTGTGTATGTGGAAAGAGTCAGGATTTGCACACATTTCGCTCACTGCTGGACATTCACTGGTGTGTGATCCCAGGTCATGCATGCATTCAACTGTGCTTTGCTGCCCACATGGCAGCACGCTGAAAAGCGTGCGAATGAGAAATGGAGGTGCTTCACATCCAGAGCAGAGCTGTTCATTTAGATAAGAGCAGCAGTGTATTCAGGACGTGAAACAGAGGGTTAGGGCCATGGCCCGTAGATCAGCCAGCACTCCTGGATTTACCGGTATTTCAGGGGGAATTTAGTGGGGAAACTGGGACTAATCCTGTTTGTAAAAAGTCACAGGTAGAGGGATTAAGGCCTGTTGTGTTGTCAGCCTCAACATAGACACAGTCTTGGCAATAAGGAGGTAGAGATGTGTGCTGCCCGCTCAGTGTCTCTGTGTGTGCGTGTAATGGTGTTTGGTTGAGACTATGTGCCAGGGGGATTTGTGAGGATGGGGGAGCATAACTGACCTTCAGTAAACACACACATACACAGGCTCACACACACAGACACATTCAGTGTGTGGATATTGCATTACATGCTTATTCATTCATTCAGAGAATGCTGTGTGAGATCAAAAAGAGTCCGTGGCGTAAAATACAAAGTCGCACTCTGTTGATTCACTTTCACTCTGCAGCGACCAGACCCATTCACCTTCACACATGCTCTGAGCTGTGTTTCTAATTGATAAACTACACAGAGTAATATTAAAGGAAATGTGTCATATTGGCTTTGAGTAATTTCCCGTGTGCTTAAGGAAGATTTCAAGGTTGTCAGATTTTTTTTATGTTAACGTATAATTATAATAATAAATTATGCCTTTATATGTTTTGTTAAAACATAACATAAGTGTTGAAAGCCTATTGATCCCTATGGACTGCAAGGATAAATACTCTTAATTGTGTTATTACATAATCACCATATACTTTATTAGGATTAACTAAGTGGCAACAGCTGGGCTTGCAATGTCAGGCCATTGTGCATTCCCTCAAGCTCAAAGCCACTGGAATTTTTAAAAATAAGTCTGATTGTATGGTGAACCAACATTGGCCATTCCTTCTTTATACGCATCTTGCAAGTCCCCCGACCTTATGGAAGTATAACATTTCTATAGCCTGCTATTAAGTGCAGCAGCATGTTTAATGGCATTCTAATTCTTGTGGGGTATATTTTTCAATTTTATGCTACTTTTGAGGTTTACTCAAAAAGCTTAGTTCGCTTATGCCTTGGGCCGGCTCTGAATCAAATATATCATTTCAGTGCAATTAAATGTTAGATAAATTACTGATTAAACCAGTAACAAAGATGTTGCCTATTAAAATGTTAATAAAACCAAGTTATGTGCAGCTACCTAGAAATCATCTAGACCTGGATATATTATGTACACCAGTTCTAGCTTTGTATGTTTGAACTGATCTAGCTACATTAAATATGTCTTTTATGATTTATTAACATTGAACAGAGGAATAATGTATTTTTGGTTCCAAAGTAATGTGGAAAAACAGCCAAAAAAAAGCCTCTAAAGTATTAAAAAGAATATTGAAAATATGTGACAGCGAAAATGACAAACAGCAGCTGTTGTGGGACCTGGTTGGCATAAGAACAAACCACGTTGTCAGACATATTAAAGGAGAAACCAGTGATTAATTGTATAATTATTTATACCTTTATTTTCTCTTGGAAAGACACACTGAGGAGCAATAGGTTGTCTTTAACAACCCACTGAGTTTACAGTTTAAAAAACACACCACTTAGAAACAAAACAATAACTTAAAAAAGACTAGAAATCAGTGTCTAACACAAAAGCAAAACCATTAAAATATATTTATCAGAATTCATGGGAGAGCAATAAAAGCTTCAAATTATCAATGAACATCTTTAATCAAAACAATAATGGTTCTGATTATTGTTATTTTTAAGGATACAATGGTATAAGCCATTGTTGGGAGCTTTAAAAATGTGTTCTAGATGAGTCCCCAATGATTAAACTGAAAAAGCTGATGTCCCTTTAGAAGGTGGCTTTAACTAAGCAAAAGTCAATCGTTGTCTGTTAATGTGACACTTTAAAGAGTGAAAGAAGAAGCAAATGTAAGTATGATCCAGAGAAAAGCATGATGTGACTTCATTAAGAGCTCATAGATCAGTTTCTCTTCATGCTGGTTTGTGCCACAGAGCAAAGAAAAAGGCCAAAGTAAAGAGCAAAAAATAATTTGAGGGAGCACTTTGTGTTAAGACTCAGACATGAACATGAATGAATGTGTGAACACTGCATGTGCACCCTGTTACCTAAGATGTGCCACCAAATGTCCCTGCCTACTGCCTCATTTAACCTGGCAGAGCACCCTGTAATAATCCCGCAGATGGCCACCTCGACTTTCTCTGCCTCTCTCTCTCCCTTCTCTCTCCTCTCCCTCTTTGACACACACATTTCCACACACTTCCACTGCCATTTTCCTCTCCCTCCTACATCCAAATCTGCAAATCTGGCTTCAGTTGAGAGCCTCTCTGTCTCTGGCTCGCATTACCTTCCGCTATGGTCTTTGTTGGCTCTCTGACCTTCACAGACAATGGCTTGATTTTTTTAATTTATTTCACAACATCTCAAGGCCACAGGACCCCTGTTCCTATTTATTTTGTACACACAGAGGCACAAAGAAACAGCAGGAATATTCTGTGAGCCCCTCAGAGAAACCCGCAGCCTAAAAACTTACCGAACCAACTGCTGTCTCATTTGAGCAGCGGCAGCGTTTCCTGTCTCCACTTCACTTCATCTCCTTCCTCCGTCCAATTCAATTTAATTCCAGGACACAGGGGATAGGAAGAGCTTTCAGATTATTACAGTCAAGTCATCGCTCGCCTTAATGATAGTAGTGTGACTTGTTCTGTAAAAGTTATTCCAAAGCAACGTCCTTTCTCGGTCTCTATCTCCATCCATCTCTTTCCTACATATGGGCTGCTTGTCAGTTTCAAAATTCAAGATGCACTCAGACAGAGTATTGCCTTACCAACCATGGCCGTTATTATTTTCTCTCTAGGAAAGAGACAAGACAGGACATCAGGTACACATGTAATTATACTCCCACGATGCAATATCCAGTACAAGCGCATGCAATGAATTCTCTCTCCTTGCCTTTCATGCATGTCGTTATGTCTCACTGTCATGCACACACGCACTATATTTCTCCCCATTTCTCGTTCAGAAATTTCCACCCCCCAGAGGTGCAGATAAAATAATTGAGAAAAGAGAGACAGGAAGAGATAGAGCTCCCAACGTCGTGAGATGCCAGGCTTGAGCCAGCCAGCACTATATTCCTCACTTATTAATTTGACTTCATGAATGAGCCGGCATTGTGCTGTGAAAATGACTGGAGATTAGCACTGATTAAAGAGGGAAATCAGTTAACATAAGCACCACCCCCACATCCTCACCAGCATCCCTCCTAATTAAATGCAGCCATGTGGAGCTGGGGCTTGTCGAGCCTGACTCTCTCCTGGGCCTCGGCTCCACTCCTGAAGCCCGCATATCAAATATGTAAACCACTTTCGATCGCGGACAGATGGAATTAATTATTTCCTGCTAGTTGACTGATGAGGCTACATGAAAGTTAGTGTGAGCAATTATTTTTGACATTAATGGCGCTGTGTTTTTATGTTTCCTCGTCTTTACATGAGGCGGGATAAAGAGAACGACTCGGCATACGATTATCCTCAAAGTTTGGTTTTGGTCCTTTAATCGGCAACAGAAGGCACATTGTAAAAGTAGATTTGAAGTGTTGCCTTCCCAACTCTGCATTGTTATATGGAGTTGACTGATGTTCAACATAATGGAAGATGATTTTAAGCATCGAGCAGATGGCTTTTAGATTGGTTAAGGCTGAATACAAGGGTAAAAGTTTTTTTTAAGCATAGACACTAAAAAAAATCGGCAGTGTTTTGTTTTGTTTTTTTATAGCGTATTTAATTTACCATCTAAAAAGTACGTCCAACAGCTCTTTTCTGCTTAGTTAGTGCAAACACATTTTGAGTAAATTTTACTTGTTGTACATTGAGCCCTATTTGATTTTAGAGAACAACACCAAACTATTTTCTTTAGCTTTAAAAGCCTCATTATAAGTCATTTTATTGAAGTTTTCAGCTAATTCTACTTAAATATTGTGTCTGTTTTTCAGTATTAATGACAGTTGTAATACAACCTTCTCTAAAACATATTAATTAAAATTCAAAGGCATAAAATTCCATTTTAATGGCTCATAGTGTGAAAAAAGGGTCTTTTATCTTGGCTCTGTCGCCAGAGGGTCGCTGTCAGTGTCCACCCAGTCTGGCGTGGCCTTGGGCAAGACACTTAACCCATTTAGCACTCCAGAGGCTCCAGCCCAGAGCTGCTCTGCTCTGAAACCTTTGGTATCATGCCTAAATGGATATTTGTCAAATGTGCCAGAAAATTAGTTTCTCCATTGTGTATAATGGACATTTATGTCCAACACAGTTCTGTTAAAATGTGCTTTCCAGAGCCTTGAGTGTCCCCCTGCAGAGGCCACATTACATAGTTTGGCACACCAGTGGGGCCTTTCAAAATTCATAATGCCTTTTGGCCTTCCGTGCACCTGCATGTTGCATAAACATGAAATGGTCCATTCTGCCTGACTTCCCAGGATATTAAGTCCCTAGGCTGTCTCTAGTGTAAAAGAATGTATTTTGACCCACACACACACATGCAAAGTCATCCCAAACTCTGGAAAAAAAAATCTCACAGAAGATCATGGTAACACTTTAAATGAAGCCCATGTCCATAATGAATTATAAAGATGCATATTATGTATCATATGCTGCTTACAGAACTGAATAATTATAGCTATTAACACTCCAATATATTCATATGCCTTACAACAACATTCAGAGCACATTATGAACCATTTTCAGTATGTTTTAGTACTGGTCACTCATCGACATTGTCTTTAGTGCATTAAATACATACGTATGATGCATTTAAAGAAAAAAAAAAATGTAATACATTCTACAGTACCAAAGTGTCTATTGTACATATTAAACATACTTCAAGTATGTTAGAATCTGCTTATAGCACTGTATTATTACACACAAGTATTGCTCTAAAGAATTATGTATGTCTGAGTGGTTTGAAACATAGATATTCTGCCTTCTAATCAGTTTGTTTATAATACTTAAATAATAATAAGTCAGTATGATCAGAAACCATTCATTCTTTTGCTTGCAAGCATTCAGTCCATTACAAAGCAGGGCATCCTACTCATGGAGAGGGAATGATATTCACATCATGCAAAGAGACAAGAAGGGACGGCCATGCACCCATTCCCTCTTAGTCCCTAGCCGTGAATTTTACATCTGCGTCCCTTACGGTTGCAAACCATGGAGCGTGGGCTCATCCATGTTTTATGGATGAGGTGGAAACGAGAGCAGACGATGGTGAAGGAGTTATCAGCCCGAGATGGAATTGTGGACGAGAGGAGCTTAGCGGCGCCTCTCTGTTGTTCGTTCAACGAGACACCTAGGCATGGGCCGTGAGGACACACTTAGGAGAGTGTGATAAACACATAAACACCCCTTGGCTCACACACAGACACACTCACTGACTTGATACATCCACAGAAAACAGGGATTTAGACCCTGGAGGCACTTGAGGGCTTGGTTAGATGTTTTTTTTTTATCACAGTCTCTTGGGAGCTGTAGAGTAAATAGGAATGGGCTAATGCACCTCAGAAAGAGGAGGCGGGGGAATGCTTTAAAAGTGCACCTGACCGTGGCTGAAGGCATATCTAAAATAGTTGTAATATGCAGAGTCGGGAGCTGCACTTCATTTGAAAGTAACACGCCCTGAGAGTGTGGTTTCTCCTTGTGCAGCCCGTGGTGAACACAGAGCATAGCAAGCCTCAATGCAGATTTCACACAGCGGCTATAGAGACTTGAGATTGGCTTGATTTGACAGAAGCCCAGCCAGGAACATGACATTTCACCCCCCTCTTGCTGAATTAAGATGACAGCATGAACCTGTGCTGAACTGGATGAATTTCTCCCATACTCGAGCTCTGTCTTTAAGCTGCAGTACACGCTCGCGGGAAATGTGTGAGATGTGTAATGTGTGGGATGCCCTTTTTTGAAATATTGTCCTTAACACATTCGCAAGTAAATGAATCATCTTCTGAAGTAATGTGTGAAAATTAGCATCTGTTGTCTTTGCAAAACTTGGGCTTTTTTCTGAATTCCTGCATAGAAAAAGATCTTTACGCTGGTATCAAACTCACTCAGTTTTCTTCTTCCTACATAAAAGATTCTCCCCCTTTGATATAAACGATATGTTCTGCATTGGGTCCATATACCAAGAATAAGTCATGATTATTGTATATTTTATGAATATTTCTTTCATTCGTGACAGGATATAAATAAGCTATGGTCGATTTGGTCACATAGTTTACCATGTTTCTGTTAATAAGGTCAGAAATACAGCCGACCCTGAATCTGCTACATATTTAATATTAATGTGCAAAGTCATATTCCTCTGGTGCCTTTGATTTAAACTTAAACAGTTATCATTCCATTGAAGCGCCAGTGGAAAATCAGATTATTTTTTTCTTTTTCAGAGGCTATAGAGAAGATAATGATATCATATGAAACTAGCAGGGGTAGTCCATTGGTACCAAGCACGTCATGATATCATGTCAGGACTGGGCCTTCAGATTTTCCAGTTGTTGGTTTAAGTCTTTGAATGAAAAGGGGCTTCATCTGAAGCAACGAGTCCCCTCATTACATACATGACTGCTCAATGCTGATAAAATACAGTTAAGAGCCATTTAATTGCAGTGAAAACATTTCTCACAGAAATACTCGTCATCCTATCACCAAAGATTTCTAAAATGTCTGAAGTTGTTTTATCTAAGTCACAGCATTGATTTTTCTTTGTAGTTCCAAAGGTCTCAGTGATATTGATGTTATATGCTGCAGGACCATTTTTGTCCATTGTTGAATAAAAAAACAACCCAGAATCTTCTGCAACAACTTCTCGGACATGGTTGAGCATTGAAATAGACTTCAGAAAGCCAAACATGAATAGTTTTGATTAATTAATTGGTTGATTAATTGATTAATTAAGCCATTTTAATTAGTATTGTATGACAAAAGCAAGTAAATCTGCATTTGAAATGCATCTTCATTTCCCCAGCTTTCAGATAATGCACGCTGATTCTATGTTGCATTTCTTGTTGACCTGCTATCTCCCCCTGAACACCAACAACCAAACCCCCAGCCTGCAATTCTCTATAAAAATGAGCAGAATGATGAAGGGGTTTTAATTCACCTAATGCTTATGCCCTTGCTGGACTGTTTTATTCCCCTTAGTTGTATGTGAGAGTATGAATCAAGCGCATCTTGAGCGCAGGCGGCAGAGAAGCCATTTGGCTGGGCTCTGCTATGCTATACTTCACTCTCTAGTCAAGGCGTCAAGGGCTTTCTGGGTGATGTACCTGATCTGGCCTGATGGATGTGTATCTCTGTCTCCCCACAAGTGACAATTACGCTGACAAAGTGTAGTCACATACAAAGGAATGTCCTATATATATCATTAAAGTTAATAGAGTAAGCAGAGAAAACCTAGGCCAACATCTGTTATAGGCTGTATGGAGGCTGGGTTACAATTGGCTGTGTGCGTGGGATGTTTATTTACATGTTATATGATGTAGTGATTTGTATTTTCAACCATGTCTGCAAACTGAGCTTTCCTCATGAGGCTATAACCATTTAAATTGGCTTGCTTCATGTTCACATGTGCAGTTGTGTTGTGTCCTTCTACATGTTTGTGTGTGTGTTAGTGGTAGAGAGAGAAAGGCTTTGCTACAGGCACACATGTGCACAAAGTAATTTGCAAACCAATGAATTCCCTCAATAAGTTCCTGATTTCATTTGAAGCAAATTTCATATTTTACCAGAGACGGGAGGCAGCAGTGCACGTCAATTCTTCATTTCTCCCCCATGCGCCTGATATAGAATGTTTCCACTTGTCAGACTTAGGGAATGAAGCTGACTGGCAGGCCCTGTAGGGGACCTACTGGCCCAGTAGGATGTTACAGTTCTTAATCAATATAGCAATACTTCATCCATGACTTCAGCGCTGGCAGAGGAGTCTCCTTTACACTGACAGGATATTTTCATCCACACTGGAACATTAATATGACTCTTTCTTACTTCTTACCCTATAATTCTGACACTTTCTCTTGAATAGAATTGTGTAGAACAGAACACCATTCTATTGTCCAGCTTTACCAGCTGCTAGCTGTTGCATACTGGTATTGTGTTTTTTTGCGTTTTTGTGTTTGGTCAGTTAAGACAGGGTTATGACATGACTTGATAAGTAGATTTCACAACCACCGCAATCCAAAGAAAAAACTGTCCAAGGTAATTTCGTCTAAGCTACTGTCATGTTCAGTGAGCTTGAAATTTGATCTCTTTTCAAGTATAACTTTTGGTGGAAAAGTCAAGATGGAATGGTGTTCCAATTTTTCTATCTCCATTGACTTTGTTGGCTTGTTTGAATGAAGGTGCCTCTTTGTGAATTCCATTTGTGAGCAACAGAAAAATGTC
>JAOWBC010001387.1:4761771-4772014 GCA_028566105.1 Hypoplectrus providencianus | reverse complement strand
TCTCCATTGACTTTGTTGGCTTGTTTGAATGAAGGTGCCTCTTTGTGAATTCCATTTGTGAGCAACAGAAAAATGTCTAAAAGCTGCATGTGGTGTAAATACATTACCAACAGATTAAGAAACCACAACTAAATTTTTAAAATCTGACAAAATGAAAAACTAAAATGTATAGAGGAAACAAAGTAAGTAAATAATCATTGATTTTTTTTTATGATATCAGAGATCCAATACATATAAATAGTTGAATAACCTAAAAGGTGTGTATTAACTCGATATCTTGACTTCCCTGCCATATGTAATTTATAGAGAAGTGCAGATCTGTGCGGTGAATAGACATGAAGAGAGCATTGGAGATGCAAGGCAATGTGAATTATTCAATTATTTTTGTACAGTCATCATAAATCTAATTATCTGTATAAGGGTTATTTGGTGGCCTAAAGTAGTTTGTTAGTATGAACTATAATGTCTGTCATGTGTCTTCTACAGACATGAGGACAGCATGAGAGCAGCAGAGCAGGGAGCAGTTGGAGAACATAAGTGTCAAGTCTCAGATATCAGATATATTTTTATGTAGCTCTGATGGCAATTGACAATGTTAGTTAGTTGTAGATCTTGAAAATGACTCAATGGCAAAGTGAGTACCGTTAAATGAGTTGTTCCAGAGCACGTATATCAGTAAACGTAAAATTGTTAATTTTGGAAGTTCAGCTTCATGTTATTGACAGTATTGTCTCATGTTACACCCAAAGTGTGAAGGCTAGAATTTACAAAAACCAACCAACTCTCAGCTTGACATGTCATTAAGTAAGCCAATGCAGATTCAAATAAAGCTACTATAAGACATCAACTGACCTCAGTTCATCAAACTGTCCCTCCAGAATCAGATCCCCCCAGCAAACATTTAAAAAACTTTGCAGATCCATGCAAATCAAAATGGATTTCAAAAACGACATTTTCAATAAAAGGTGACAAGTTTGCATGCCTGAGCAAAAAGAACCAAAAGTATAGAGGACACAACAGTACACAAAGCTACAAAGCATGAAACAGAACAACACCAAATGTTGTGGAGAAAGATCCGTGGCACTTCTTTTTCTTTTTTCTTTCTTTTTTATTGCTGCTTGTTCATGGAATAAAAGCCCATAAAAAGATTTTGTGTTTTCAACAGCACACTATAGTCTCAAAGAGTTCAGATTCTCAAACTGAGAAAATAAAGGATGAGGACTGTCTGTCAGGATGCTCAAGGCTTTATCTCTCGATGTGACGGTATCCAGCTCACTCAGCTTCATCTGAGGCATCCCAATGATTTTGTGGCAATGCTAACTATTCAAGACAGCTTGGTCCCAAGCCCGCAGCAAAGGCAACCAACCATGAAGTTAAGTCAAAACAGTCTAAGTCAGAGTTTTGTGCAATTTGTAGGTTAATCAACTCAATGAAAACTGTCTCCTTAAAAAGAAGAAGCAGTTCATGCATTCAGAATTGATTAAACCAAATTCATTCAATCATTTGTTTTGTTTTATTATCCCCGATCTTCAAATTGCTGCATTTGCACCATGGCTGTTGCACACAAATACTGGACATTTCATCTGCATGCATAAATTAACCAAAACAATGCCCCTGCCTGTATGAGGAACATATAATTCCCATAAGTACATCACCTGCACCAGATAAGTGAGGCTTTGTTTAAGGATATCTTTCATAGCTGATTTATATATCCAAAAATCCATAAATAATACTTCTGCATGTACTTAAGGGATTCATTTAAAGTTTAGCACAGATATTGAACATTGTAGTGCATCATCTCTTCTAGAAATTAAAGTGTCTCTAAATTTCAATTTTAAGTCAGGCTAGAGTCTTGCCTTAGAATGAGATTATGAAGATTACAAATTCTGTTGGCATTTAAATAATCACATTGATTTCATTCACAGCCGCTCTGTGCTATTTTCAGTGTTTATTATATGCACATTTCTGTGTTTCCTCTGTATTTATTCAGTGTAAAAGCTGATGAATTGTTGCCCAGAGTGAGACTCGAGCATATTCACCTACACTTAAAAGTATTCACAGACAACACACTTGAGCGCATATGGTGTAAGATAAAGCACAGCACTGTGCAATACTGATAAGGAACCTCTGATACGACTTTGCTGGTTGCTTCAGCGGCATATTTTTACCTGCGAGAGAAGTTTTTGCTCTTGAAAAGTATTACGGAGTCAGCAGAATAAAACCAACCATCTGTGGTAGCCCTCATATGCAGTCACACTTGCTTGCACATGCAATTGCACACACATTGTTCTCACACACAATTACCAACCACAGCAATAACCCATTACACACAAACACATGGACTGAAAATTCCAGCACCAGCAATCACCACCCACCCCTGAAAGATTCCACAGTGTGCTCACACTGAACGTGGGTTCATCACCGTGTGCTCAATTGCAAAGTGAAGTGTTTAATTGAGAGTGAATGAGCTCAGATCTGGGCCCCACTCCACCCAGCGGCCTGTGAAATAGACTGTATTTCACGCATTTCCACCACCAGACGTGAAGGAAATGACACCCGTGCCTCATGTCTGGCCGCCATCTCCTTTGCTCACTGAAACATAAACACCTGAAACATTTTCATACGTTTTACTTATTTCATGCATTCCTCACCTCCCTATTTCACTTTAACGCTGGCACGGCTCAGTGGCTGCGATCATTTGGGGTGAGTCGGCAAAGTGGTAGAGCGCGGAGAGAAAAGGCAGACGAGGAGAGGTGAGGAAGTTGCTGAGGTGATGACCTGATTGATTTTTAAATGAATTCAAACGGGCGGATTTATTCCTTTTCCTGACTGACTTGGGCTTTGATTTGATAAAGAACAGCACGAGCAGTGTACTGTAAATAGTGGGTAATAGGGGATCATGGGTAGGTGTGGGTACACATCCTTGACTAACATCTTTAGATCCTTTATATTTTTGTTTCAATACGTATCCAAGCATAGCTGAGCCTCCGACGCCTTTATAAACCTTTGAAAAGCAATTGTGAGTCATTAGTCACCTTAACAAATTATATCTAAGCCTGTGAATGCATTTAAAGCTGCACTGATCGATATTTTTATAATAGCAATTCATCAGATTACTTGCAAATCCACTGAAAATGATCACCCAAATCTGCAGTTCATCAGCTCTATGCAGCATTTTAGCATCTTGTAGTTCACTGTTTTGGTTTTACATCCCTCAACTTTACTGTTTTGGTTCACACTGCTCTCATTTATGCTGTTCCAGCAGCTGGCAGCTGGTTTAATTGCTTGAGTCTCATAAGCCCACTCTGCAGACAGACAAAGTCAACGACGAGCTGGTGATCTTAATGGAGCATTTTGATATTAAATATAAACAGATGTTTTCCTTTGGAGTTGTTGGAAATTAAAGCAGAAGTAAAAGCAAGAGTAAATATCTTTTAAAAAACAGGTGGCCAGAAACAAAACTTCAAATGAATGCTAATATTGCTCTTTGTCTACTGGATTGCATTTGTCAGCATTTTAATGTGTTAATCTATCTTTCACAGGCCTGTCCTCAAGTGGCCAGAATATCAATTTATGCCAGTTTAAAAGTATTTAGCAGCTTATTTACTCAAACTAATGGAGCAACAAAGAATCCAAGCAAATAGTGGAACACATTCTATCTCTTTTCTTCTTTTCTTTTCTTCTCTTTTTTCTAGGCTCTTTAAGGAGCCTGAAAAACCATGGCATAAACAGTGGCATGCATAATTTCATGATAATTAATTACTATTTACGTTAAATACAATACAGATATCAATGGGGAAATATATTGGTGGTTTAAAGTGGTTGGGTATGCATGGTATTCTCATTAAAGGCTTCTTAGTTTTGATTCCTATACAGGCTTTTGCATCACCATGTGTATGATAACTTGTGGAATGTCATGTGATGATCGATAGTGTTTTGTGTTGAGTTTTTCAATGTTAAATTCCAGTGAAAAAAACAACAACATCACATTGCTAAATGTAAAAGTAAGCCATTTTTTGTACTCTTTAAATAGAAACTTGGAGAAATGGAAAAAGAATTCCAGAAAGCTTTAGTTAATAAACCATTCTTCATTCCTCCATACTTTGCCACTAAGCAACATTGCTTTTAACATAACATCATCACCAGGCAAATTTTCTCTGAATTAATTATTCTGCATTACTTGTCAGAGAAAATCATAATTAAAAAATGATGAAGGCAGCCTAGGATGAAATATCACATTCATTCTCCTCATCCATTGATCTTTGTAATATTTTGACACTACAGTCTCTGTAACAAAAACGATTTCCTCCTGGGGATTATTAATAAGTTATTGCTATTAGTAATTCTGATGATGATTTCCAGTGTCCAGCAACCCTGTTAACTTTGTTTGCATGTCCCAAATAGTTCTTTTTTTTTTTCTAAAAGGGATTTTGCTTGAATATAGATAATTACTCAACTTTGGAAGCAAAGCTGCAAACAGGATTTCCTGATCGTGTACATGATGAATAATTTGTCGTAGAAAAGTAGTATAACCTGTTTTCACAAAGTAAATACAAAAAGGAAAACATGGATTTTTTCCTGCCTTTACGGAAATTGAAAAAAAATAAGCAATTGGCATCTTTCAATATTGTGTTGGTGTTGGAATGAAAATGTATGAAAATACACATTGAGAATCACTGAGTGCTCTTGCTTTCAGTGTTTTTTAAGACACACTTCAGTAGAGAAGTTAGCCATTTCTTGAGACCTTGGCCCTTTTCAGTATCTAAAAGTCACCAAAATCACGCCATCTGAGTGCTGAGATACTTTAATTTAGTGCCTATGAATCTTCACCTGTTTAAGTGGCTGACCAAAAATATTGAGCATACCTGATTTATTGTTTCAAGGACTGAGATAAAGCTCAGAGCCAGGCCTTGAAATCAGCTCTAAAATGCAGTGTTGTCAAAACAGGAGTAATGTGATCCCTGTTAGTCCGAGTCGACAACTCCAATTTACACACTGCACCTGACAGCACCGGACTCCATAAGGATAAATGACTGTCCTTGACCAAAGACACCAAGTTTTGCTCCCAAATACATCTTGAGTTGAATACAGTAATGCACCATATGCTGCTACTAAAATGCCCCGTTAAACACAAAGACACGTCTATGGAGAAGACCACACACCCTTTCCACATAAGAGTATGTACTGTATGTAGATTGGCCTCCTGGGGAATATGTCGCTTTGAATAATATTGTATAGGCATGTCATGCAATTGGTGAAGCACACAAGTAAAAGCTCATTAAACTAGTAGACTGGGAGACAGATGGAAGTCTGCTTGTCTGCTCCTCTCGTCTAATGAGGTTGTCCCTGGGAAGCTTAGTGACTGATTTCTATTAGGAAAGGCAGTTTAAGAGCAAAAAGAGAGGGGCTGGGGAGCGGATAGAGAGGGGGGGAAAGAGGCTGTGTTTGTGGTTTTATGATCTACTTCCACAGTTAGACTTAAACATCTCCCATTCCTCCAGGGAGAGACGCAGTGAATGTGCCAATGACTTGTGAATCCTTATAAAACTTCTCATTGCTAGCCTTGGTTATGTAGAGAAACTTTTTTTGTCGCAACCTCTGATGTGTTAAAGCTGAATTTAATCTCTTTTCTTTGTGCAGGGGACAGAATAGGGTGTCCTTTAAAACTCTATTGTCACAGCAGCAGTAACTTTTTTCCATTATGAATAGTACGAGTTGCCATGGCATGCCTCATTTCTATGGCAACAAACCAAGTTATCACTGTTCATGTAGGGGGAATAATGTAGTGTTGTTTGCATCTGACCTCATGATGTTCTTCTGAATAGCCATTCATACAAGCTAGATAAATCCCTTTACTCTGCACAATTCCTGGAGAATAGTTATAACATTTTCTTCATTGTGAAGTGTAAATTAAAAAAAAAAAAAAAAAATGCAGTCGGCTCATGAATTTTTCCCCCCACTGGCAGAATGTTGCACATTAAGTTCAGACTTTGCTGCTAAGTGCATGCATTTTTCATTAATTTCTTCCTCACTAGTGTCCTTTAGTCTGATACAGAACATCTCTCTCTCCACCACAAGCATGCCTTTTATTAATGTAAATGTGAGGGCATCATTTATGAAGACATGGCCTCATGAATAATTTGCTCACTCAACAGTTTCATCCCTGAGACATAACATGTACATTTAATGTAGCTGTCTGCCGGGCAGGCGTGCTTTGACCTCTCTGTTATTCCAGACACAAATCAGATATTTGGTATGACAGGCTCATTGAAGGATGAAATATTACATGGGATTGTAATGATTCAAATATTGATAGCAGGTCAGGCTTTTGGGAAAAGATTTGGATGCTGGATGAGCGTTTGTATTGACTCACCATCGAGCTAAATTACGTAAGATTCCCCATATATTGAAAACAAAATAAATCCAAGCCTTTCATGTGCTCGGAATGTAAGGCAGCATACACTCTGCTCGACAGGCAGAATCAGCTCACACTGAGGTTATCACTTACCGTGTACATTTTTCGCCCAGATTCCCCACTCCAAAGCCATATCCCCTGTTGAGAAAGTGATATTTAAATGAAGAAAAGAAGCTGTCTCTACTGTTTTACTGCTTCCACCATCTGGCAGGATTATCATCAGCACAGCTTTGCTCCCGGAGAGCCATTACAGGAAGATGAAGTAAGATGTGTGAAGTATGAATTGTGAAAGTCACTCCAGTACCATATGGAAGAAGCCTAAAGGATGCTAAGACAAAAACTCTTGATTGTCTCAATGACATTATCTTTATAAAAACCCATGAGCTTTTATTTAACCATCTTCCCCAAACTCGTCTGTCATTTCGAATAATGTTTCTCCAAGATAAAAAATTGTCACATTTTTTTTCATGCCTGCATGTGGAACATTATCACTTTCTTTTTTTGGGGAGAGGCACTGAAATTAGCTGCCAGAGGGATCTATAGTCTGCAACAGCGATCAGGCAAATGCTCCTTAGGAGATGGATGGTTTTCATTAAGTTTTCACAATGAAACAGAATGGCAACAAATTGCAGCCAATATTGCTAGTTGAAGTTAAATGGATGTATAACAAATGTAAACTCTTTCTGTGCTCTGCATTTTCTGTGCTGTTACAATGAATATCAAATCTACTTAATCCAGCTTTGCTCTTGTTTATTGGCTATTTGTGGACATGAAAGGAATGGGCCACAGGGACGGGCATTCACATTCACCACACTGCTTTTATACTAATATTGCAGGAATGCCGTAATATGGAAATACAATGGAACATTTAAAATGTCCAACAAAACAATAAAGTAAATACAGTGAACACAATTATATGCATTGCCATTTTATGTATGCATTTACAGTCTCGTATTAAATTAAACACATCTCTCAAAAGGACAGTTATTTTAGCCCTTTGGTCTTGAGTAAAAATATCATTATCAACTACTTTATTCAGCCTGTAATTGTTTACATCTTGCCAAATGTGCACCATGAAACACATAAAAATATGCATAATTAGCTATTGGAAGTGTACAGACAACTGTCTCTGGATTACTTTGGCAATGAAGACTTACAAACCTGATAATTCTCAAAAATTCACCTTCATCTTTAATTTATATTCCTCTAAGTACTTTGTTTTATTTATTATTTATTTATTTTTTCATGAAGTGAAAGTTGTTTGGAATTATCTAAATGAAACACATCATGTCTTAGGCTAAAATGCCTGACTCAGAGAAGTTTTTTGACTACAACTCACATCAAGCAGTGTATCTGCCTCCTCTTCTCTTTACCCACCAGCCCTTGCTGAGGCTTGAGGCTTCATATTTTAGCTTTGCCCTGCAGTGTGTTCATGTTTATGGCAGAGCACATCTTGCAGTTTCCAGATAGGTGAAATGTAGTCCAGAGCAATGACTTAAATTAGAGAGGAGCACAGTTTTATTCCTGCCTCCTCCTGTAGTGTTCATCCCATTGCAGTGGGGCTTAAAGCTGGGGTTGGCACATTTTTTAATGCACCATTGGGCAAAAATTCTATAATAACCTTTTAGCATATTGTAATTCAACTGGTCTGGGAGAAGACCAGACTTCTTCTGCACATGCTGTTGGCTCTTTTTTCAGACTGAAGAAAATCTAAACTTTGGCCATTCACAGGGCATTTCAAATAGAAGTAGATGTTTTTATCGACGGATTTAACAAATGCAGATATATGTGCATGTCCGGATGGTGAAAGCCTGAGTGCAATGTGGAAAATCCTGCAGAAGAAGTCACTCTGCCAGCATTGATAGCAACTGCCTACAATGCACAGCAGCTCTAGAAAATGAAGACTTAACTGTTTGCAATATCTCACTCAACATCTGAAATCCTCCGATTTAGTGCCTATGCTGAGGGGCTTTATACAGAGAGGGATGAGCTGCATGAGGAGGGCTGAATTTTTTTCTTTGTTTGTTTGATTGTTTCCATCTAAGTATCTTTATGTACATCTTCCTACTGCACAACCCATCCCTTTAAACTACAGAGTCAGTCACTTTACCTTTAGCCAACCAGCCCAGAGGAGACTGCTTCAATGTGGAAGGCTGTCTGTTATGGCTGCCATCAGCTGGAGGTGATGATAAGCTTCACCTATGGTCCTGTCTCCAAGGTGTGATTGAATACTTGGCTGATTTAGTTTTAAAGCATTTCACAATGCATATCAATTAAAAAAAGAATAATGTTTCCTTGCAACACCATATTGTTGCCACCACCGTTGTTTAAGTGAATACTGACAGATCAGCTTTTTCCTCCACTGAACAATATTTCCAGCCATGGCCAGAAGCATTATGATTTTGGATTATCAGTCCAAGAAAAAGTTTTCCAGCAATAACCTAGGAACCCCTGGAGTGAAATTATTAACAAAAATGGCATGAATGTCCACTTTGACTCATGGAGGACCTGAGTATTTTCTATGCTCAGAGAACAAAGGTCCCTACACTATGATCAGACTATAATGCTTTAGGGGAATTTATTCAGCTGTTCATCATAATAAAGCAAAATGGATTATAATGGTTGATGGTTTTGGTATTAGATTAAAACCATGTTTATCCCTTTTCCTTTATTTCATTGTAGTTGATTTTAATTTTCGTTTCGACTTTTTATACACTCACTGTCCACTTTATTTTGTATATCTCTGTAATTGCCTGTTGACACAAATATCTTATCAGCCAATCACATGGCAGCAACTCAATGAATTTGAGCACGTTAAACATGGTGAAGAAGACCGTTAAAGTTTAAAGTGAGCATCGGAATGGGGAAGAAAGGTGATTTAAGTGACTTTGAATGTGACAGTTGTTGGCCACAATGTTTCACAAACTGCTTATTTACTGGGAGGTCAGAGGAGAATAGCCAGACTGCTTCAACAGTATTTCAGGTAACAACATGTTACAACCAAGGTGTGCAGAAGTCCATCTCTGAATACACAACATGCCCACCCTTGAAGCAGATGGACTACAGCAGTAGAAGACCAAACAACCACTTTATTAGGTACATCGTGCTGGCTTATAAAGTGGCCAGTGAGTGTATAACAGCTGTCATTTTCTCTTCATTTTCTCATCCGTTGTCAGACATCACTTTCGAGGTATCCAGTTATTTCCTAAGTTGTGTTAATGGTGTTGACATTTGCGGGTCAGTTGCATCTCCTCTTTTCTCCTCGTCAAATCATCCTTACTGCCAATCACCAGAGGAACAGTTTGAACCTCCAGAGATTTTCACGGCTGCAAATGTGCCACTCTGAACCAAATCCCCCCCGAATGTCACCACGCATGCCAACACTGCTGTTAAAATAGTATGACATGTACTCTTTCTCTAATTTTCTTGAGATGAGCTCCGTTGACACCTATGCCCACTGCTGCCAGTAAAACTGAACATAATTTCAATTCCCAATACACCTGAGGTGAGATTGCAGAAATTTAGCTTGCTGGGCACAGGCTGCCACATGTGTCATCGAAAGAGAGGAGAGGCTTTTTTCACACATGCCAAGCTGGTGCAATTTTATTCAGTTTGGAAGGTCTGGCCGTCAAAATGCCAGTTAGGGCCAGCTGAGCCCAGTTTGCTTGTGTCACAAATACCCCAGTATCTGGCCCACAATACAGCTGGTGCTATTGTGAACTGCGAAGTGTGGCTGTTGAGGTGGAACTGCTTGGGGAGGTGTGCACTGTTAAAGAGCTACAAGCCGGGTTCACAGAAACGCACACACACACACACAAACACACACAC
>JAOWBC010001387.1:4737410-4748573 GCA_028566105.1 Hypoplectrus providencianus | reverse complement strand
ACCATAGCCAGCAGTTCAGTGGCCCAGTCACTTTAATCTGAACATCTGTAATTTAAAGCACATTACATCTTGTCCTACAGTGACACAGCACTGCTGCATGTCGGATGAAATGAATGAAATGCAGAGAAGAATTAAACTAAAAAGCATCTGTCTCCATAGTAAATCATCTGTTCAGTGTTCTATATTTATTTGTGTTTATGAACATAACTACTGTGACATAAGGTTTTATTTTTACTATGAACCAACGCTAAGCCGTTCTTTCACAAAATCTCCCCTCCCTTTCTGTTTAAAATTAGTCGAGAGCTGACAGCAAAGCCCGACTTTTTTAAGGTTATCAGTTGGTCCCAAAATGATGCTTGTAATTCTTTATTTTATGAATGAATCTGTACACAAGTTGAAGTCATCATGCTATCTGTTTTTTGACAAGTTAGCAACGGTGATGTCATTGGTTCCTCTATTTTAAGTACCCCCTGGGGAAAATGACTGTGGTTTGAAAGAGCTTTTGTAAGGTCCAGAAAAAAGCCTGGTTTGGTGCTATTTTACAACAGGACTTGGCATGATTACATACTAGCATAGTTATTTTTTGAAAATTAAAATACCATAGTGTTGACTTTTGGTATCTCAAACACTATTATCTTTTGTTAAAGTCTTCTGTTTAATCTGATCCAACTACCTCCCTATGTGGACTTTGTTACTCTTTATAATACATTTTCTGACTTCTTCCTTTGCTCCAGTCATAATTACTACAACCACTAAAGGGTGCGGCCAGTGTAAATATGGCTCCTGCTAAGCTGCTGCGTGTGGAATTTCTTTTGGAAATCATCAAATGTTAAGGGCTTTAAATAATCATGGTCAATCAAGTCCACTCCTCTTATTCTTATATAAAATATTTCACTCCCAGATGCTACTTCTCAACTGTTTAATAACAGAGAGAAAAGTTCGGTTCGGTTCAGATCTCCTGAGAGGAAACCCAAATGTGTCCAGGAGGAGCAAAGACACCAAGGACAGATGGTATGGGTGGAATTAACAGTCCTGGAGATACTAAAAGCATAGTTGCCAACTGTTTTATGTTGGAAGGCAATAATCCTGAATGCACTTTATGTGATAACATCATTTATTTCAGAAAAATAAAGTGAAACCCTTTCAGCCATGTACCATGGACTGACCTTATTTTCTTAATAAAATCCCTGTGAGGAAAAAAGCAACTTTAGGAATCAAAAGCGCTGACTCACTTCCTGCTTTTATGTCTGCAAACTGTAAATCTCTATTATGATTCTGATACTGTCAGACCCCATATACACAATCATCGGTGGAAAGCACACTTGAAATCCTTGGATGTGTTTCTTTGGGACTGGCTAATGGACACGGCTGGTGCTGTTGTAATAGTCTAATCAATAATAGCGAACTCTACATGATGTGTAACGCATAATGAGATTTTTGAGCCAAGACTGAATGGAGCCTCGTTCAGCGGGTTTGTTGAGCGAAAGCAGGGTGTCTGATGGCTTTCAGTGTCCTGCACTTTCCATTTTTCTCAAGGCGTAGTGGAAATTGGACATGTGATCTGAGCTAAGCGATGCATGTTCCTCATATGTACATCTTCATCTCACTTTCTCTTCCTGTCCCTCATGCTGCCTGTTCTCTGAGCAGGTTAAATTTGCTGTCACTTCCTCTGGGGCAAAAGCCTTTTTTTTTTATCTCTTTGGATTGAGACAATATAGCTGAGGCCTAGATGTCAGTGTCCCTGTGTCTTTGTTTTAATAAGCACATGTTGTTTATCTGTTGCATCACCTTTAAAGAACAGCAAATTTAGGTGGGTCATGTTGAGTTTAATGGGGTCATATTTGGTCAACAGCCCCTTGTGTGTGTTTTATCAGATAACAAAATACCATGAAACTGGGCCCTGGGGAAACCACCTACAAGTTAGTTTGTGTGTCCATTTAAATGCAATGTTGAGGAAGTAATATTGGCTCTCCCATAAGAATACAATATATTTATTTTACCAGGCCAAGACATTATAAAGGAGGGCACGCTGAGTGGGAGGAGCTGGAAGGAAAATAAACCCAGTGTGAATTCTGCACTTTAGTTCCATGTTTTAAATGAAATAATGCAGCTAACAAAGAATATACATATATGAGAGATGTCTTGAGCAACTCTTCATAAGTTACAAAGTTAAATGAGTTTCCTATCTTAAGTTACATATTTAATTAATAATCACTGCTACTTCTGCTGCTGGGTTAATGCCACTTTAAAGACTTCTTGACATGTTACATCCTTTTTTTTAACCTGCTGATTTAACTCAAATGTTTCCATATGCTGTGTAAGTATAGTAAATATTACACAGTATATATTACCTTAAATGTCTATTACTTGTAAGAGTGCTCCAAGTCTGATTCAGCAAACCCTCTTAGCCACAATATTGTCATGAAATACTCATTTTTAACTTGATAATTACCACCTGTTCATGAGTAATTGCCTTTATGCATTATTTTTTTTATTTATTTATTTTTTCCTCCGGACAATTGGTTCACACGTCCATATGAAAAGACAGAGAAAAACATATCATCATGTATGTATGATTTTATGGTTGTTTTTTTGTTTTTTTTTGTTTTTGTTTTTGTTTATTCTAATTTTCACACAGAATGAAAACATTACGAGACCAAAATCACATTTCATTGTTAAAACATAAATTATGCATTAACCGATCACACTGTGTTCTTTTGAGGACAATACTGAAGTATTCTAATTGGAAAATAAAAAAAAATAAATAAACACTAAGATAAAAAAAAAATAAAGAAAATAACGTATTATAAACATATACTATACTCCACACCTTTTTTCTTACTTTCCACAAGATAAGCCTTAGACACACACACTGTGTATCTTAAATACACAGCGTTTAGCCGAAAGGAAACTCAATAAAATAACTTACAGTGGCTTAGGCTTAACTCAGACAGTCTGCCAGATGCTGCTTCGGGTAAAAAGGTGTCCCAGAAGATGGTTCTAAAGACTATGCTGGTGAATATCTAATGAATGCCATACCTGAGAGAAAATACCAGAAACTTGTTCAAATAACTGTCAGTATAAACTTGTCAGTAAATGGACATAACTTTACTTGTTGTCTCCATCTAAGTTTACTATTACTTGACTTCACCCAAATGCACACTGATTTGATTGGAGTTCTATTAGCCAATTAAAGTGTTCCACATCATCCTTAGTGGCCTGCAGTAGAGCCACGCCCCCTTTACATCAAGCATGGCTGAATGTTAGGCAAGGAAGAAATACAAGTCTCATTATTAACCATTATTCATGCAGTTAAAGTACTTGATGTGTGTTTAAATTCAGTTAAAAATAAACATGACATGCATAATATAATATGAAAGATTTTTAGCGAGACAAGTAGACAAAGGGGAATTAAGAAATACTGCTTTGAGTTTTTCCAACTATACTGATTTGATTTTCATTCTATCAATAATGTTCACAGATTGTCAAACTGATTTTGGCTAAACATCATTAACCACATTTTATTATGTCCATCCAAGGGAATGGACGGACAGTATTTGAATGATTTTTTTATTGCTTGTGATTACAGGGTGCGTGTAGAGAAGCAATCCACCATTTTAATATTTTCTTTGTGTGTGTTCCGGAACATAATTGTGTTTTAACCTGGTTAAAGCTTTTTTTTTTTACATTTTCAATGTCAAAACAATCAGAGACACAAAGAAAAAAAAACAATCACACAAGGTCTGTAGGTGTGTTGATTTGTCAAAGAAGTAATTAATTCTTTTTTTGCACTGGAGTAAGAGGTTATGGGCAGTGTGAAAGTGTATTAAAAAAATACCATTGTCAAAATTTGTCCCTCACCTAAACTTTATTCAGTATGAGTCCTTTTTATGCCTGTAGAATAGCTGAGCTCAGGACAAGGCTCTTCATGCTGTGTGTGCGTGACAGAGAAAAAAAAAAAGAAAAGTCACAGGAACAAGGAAAGGGAGGAGAAAGAGCTCAACTGAATGATGACAACTAATGTTTTTCAGCCCTTATGGTATTGGATGTGCAATTTGTCGTATTAGAAAAACGCTGAGCCGAGTAACAAGAACTCATCACTGTTGTTATTGTGGCGACAACTCGCTCAATCCCTCTGCTGGACAGCCCCTGTGTGTTGCAGGAGAGTTGTGATAAATAATTGAAATGTTGACTCAGCCCAGTGGTCTGGGTCAGAACAAGCTGTATTTGTACGTGCGTGTGTGTGTGTGCGCTGCGTGTGTTTGTGTGTCACCCTAGTGGAGTTGAAAGACCTAAGAGGCTGCTGTCTGAAAGGCATCATTGTATATTCAGCAGGGAGAGAGGGCAGAAGGTTTGGACAGATATGGAAGTGGAGGATGGGGGGGTGGAGAGGTAAAGAGAGTGTAGGTAGACAGAGAGAGCGAGAGGAAGTGTGAAATTGAACAGCTGTTTTCCATCGCCCAGCTGATGCGCCTTCCATCCCACCATCACTTAATAATGTTTGAGCTAGCCGCGAGTGCTGTGAAGGCACACAGAAACACACAGATGCACACACACTGAAAACATGCCGCTGGCTTGTGCGGTAGAGAAACCACACAGAGGAAGTTAGCGTGAGCTGGAACCTGCACTGTGTTTTTCAGGACTTAATTTATGTCTGCAATTAACTCAGCAAGGCACGGAGGCTGGATGCTCTCCACTAGATGCACATTTCTCCTGTTACCGCAGGGCACACTGAGCCTCATGCTTTGAGTTGAACACAGTAAAGCAGGAGAGACAGTAACAGGTCCCAAAAATCCAGTTTTAAACCCAAATCTGACTCAATCGATGGGAGACAAACCTCATAAGTGACATCACGGAGAAATATAAACCCTTAATTTTGTTCTTTAGTGTTTTGTCTGCTCTGCTAATTTTAATTAATCTCACTTTTGTCCTCATTCAGCCATTTGTGGCCTAGTCGACTTGGCATTTCAGTTTAGCATTTATGCTGGAAAAAAAAAAAAAAAAAAACTTTAAACAGAACCTTTGTCTTGCCATTCAGTGTCAATACTGGATGTGTAGAAGAAAGCACGTCCTCTGTGGCATTTAGTGGTGGTGTTATATGTCAGAGAGATTTTCTCTTTGAAGATGTCACCTTAGAAAAGTGCCTTGAGCCTGTAGAGGGGTGTGAATATAGAGCAGAGGGCTGCTGTGGCTCAGAATATGGATTCAGCTGGGCTGGGAGATTAATCCAATTTTATTTTCAATTATGATTTTGGCTTCCAACCAAAACAAGATAATTGAGATAAAATAATTACTGTACCGCATTTTGTTTCACAATGACTCACATTTGTCTAATGTAATAAATCCAGACTATCCTGGTATTTTACAGCAGTGCACTATTGGCCTTTTTTTGCTGCATTATTGTAAGATATAGTATACCCATTAATTAGGGTCCGAGCGCAGTCGAAGACTGGCGAAGACCCTATTGAAATTGGTCCGTTTATTATTATTATTTGTATTTCTTATTCCTTATATATTTAATATGTGTCATTATTTTCAGTAGGTTTTTAGCACAGTAATGTTACAACATGTTTCAATTTGAGCAATGTAATACTCAGCAGCCATAATGCACACATTGCTTTTGCAATTACTTTTGAGGCATGTAGGAATGGCATGGTGGGTCTTATCATTTCCATAGAAAAATATGAGAAAAATTAATTCCAGATTATATGTGGAAAATCCGTCAAAACAGGAGATTAGGTTTAAATTGTTATATAGTCCTGCCATCCATTTCCGCACAGTCAAATCTAGTTTTATTGATTTCTTAAAACTGATTGACATATAAGAGCTGATCCACCCAAGGGTTTCAACTCTCAACACAACATGAAGCAGAGTGCTTTGAAATCCTTTTACACACATTTTGGAAAGGATTATCCTGCTTATATCACAGTCATTGGCCATAACATTTAAATAGCAGCACTTATTTATTTATTACCATTTTGGACTCAGATGTAAAGGAATGAAGCAAACAGTTAGTGTTTATGCTTCTTGATTGGCATGCATACAGAGATTTGTTCTCCAACATTCAGATTTAACTGTGTAAAAGTAAATAACTTGAGCCAAATTACAAATGCATCTAGCGGTTTTAATCCACAGCTTCAGGCCAATCGCAAACATGGATACCATGCACACCATGGTTTACAACTAGTATTTCTTTGAAAGACTTAAAAACTCCCTCTCCTTACTGCTACTGTGTGGGTGTTGTTTGATCAGATTTGATTGACAATAAAGACAACACCACTGCTGCCACCAGAAAATAACTCAAATATTGCTTGTTCCTTGTTGTGTTTTATGTGACATCATCCTTTTCCAACTGAGCCTTTGCCTTTTAAATGTTCTCTTCTGAACAGCTGTTTTCTGGCAGCTACTGGAATAATGTGCCCTTTGGTTCACTGAAACATCTGTCCCAAACTGGTCCCTAAGCCATGGCCCAACAGACTAATCCTTGATTTTGTGTGATCACATGAACTGCCATGATGACATTGACCGTTCAGCCCTCCAGTCAGATCTGTGAAACAAAGGGTGCTGAAGTGGAAGCATGAAACCCAGCATAACCAATGATCAGGCAGGCAGTCCACCGTGACCAGGCAAAGAGGGAGCAGGCTTGTGTGAAGTGCACCAGAGCATGTTATAGCATGTCTTTTGAATGTATTAAAAACATGGTGTAACTATGTAGGTGGTTTTGTGGTTAAGACCACAACACTATTTGCTCAGGTTTTTTCAACAAGAGTACTTGTTTAGGCAAATGCAAGAGCATGGTTTGGACTAATATATTTGTGTGATGTGATAAATTCCTGTAGCTATGTTAAGCAAATTTAAATAACCTGCTCCATGGCTCCTGTCAGAAAAAAACGCTAGAAGTTGCAGCCTTAAATCTAATGCAATTATGGATCACAATTAGCTGGCATCCCATAAGAAAGATCAAACTAGCTTCAGAAACATATTAGAGGCTATTATTTAGCTGTTATTTGAGATAAACTGTGATCAGGCAGCACCCTGCACTGCCTTAACTCCAGTGTGATAAAGTGGTGGGTCACATGTTTTGTCGCTCTGGCTGGTTTTAGGTCTGTCCAGAGGTATTAGGTCTCGGCCTGTTCATAAAACCCCTCAAACAAGTTCAGTGAAATAACTAAAACTAAAATGAAATACACATGTTTTATTTTGGTGATGCCAGACTAGTTATTAGCAGAGTCAAAAGTGCCAAAAGAAAAAACAACCCTAAAATGAATCAGTCATTAAATAAATTGAATAAAAAGGGCACACCTGGTAGTCTAATAAAAATGCCTGAATGCTTCAATACAAATTTACATTACATTAACATTAAAATGAGTTTCAGAGAAAAAAGTCAAGGAATCATCGTCCGCCTTTGACACACACACAAAAATAATAAAATACATTTTCCTCTATCAGACTTATCAAATGCCAAATCAGAAGTCAAATATGCCAAAGGCCACAATAGCTTTTTCCCACTAAAGATGCAGCAAAAAGAAATGGAAAACAAAGACGGAGGAATTTGCTTCACCACTTGTCCTTAGCCCTTCTATACGTACTGCCCTTCTGCTATTTCACTCAAAATCAAGTGTCACTTCAACACAAAGGTTCAGGATTATAAAGCACAGTGGAATGCAGAAGAAGTGTTTCATTTTTTATTCATGTTTGGAATAAATTAAGGAAGATTGCCAGCAAGCCTGAATAAAAAAAGTCTTCACACCTAACTTAATCAAGAGAAAATATGACCCATATTGTTCCAAAGTTATGTGGACATAGTAGATTAGATAGCACTACCCCAGCTTCTTGTCTCTCAAGTCAAATAGAAGCTTCTCATCCACTATGGGATGTCTGTTTTGGGGTTTGTGAGTTACAGTAATTTGGTGACACCAGATGGAATTTGATACCAGATGGAAAAGAGACTGATCTTTGTTCAGCTCTTGGCTCAGTGGTTCTCTGCAGTGACAGTAGCAGAGAGAGGAGGTCACCCTATTCAGCCCTCCTCCATCCTCTCTCTTCCTCTCATTAGAGATGTCCATGTGCTGAAACTACTCCATCCACAGTCCACATTTTAAAGCATGTGGCCTAATTGCTTCATGCCTTTTTTCTGCCTAACTAGATATGCACATTCTTGCACACAAGGGGGTTATGGATATCTGTTATGGCTTTTGGCCATCTTAACATGCCTTTTTCCAAACAGTTTCCATCTGTTTGCTGAAAACGAACCCTAATGTCCTAAATAGCGAATAATGTATTTGTTCAGGGAATGTTCTCAGTAAACAGCATTTGTGAAAAACACTTTGTATTCTGTGTGTAATCATATTGTAACACTCTGAGTTCACTAATGTCTTTGAGGCGGGATAGAGATTGGCCCCTCTTATGAATTCACAATGTCTGCTTGGAAGTTGCACACACGCTCATGCCCCCACCCCACCCCTACACACACGCGCACACACACAGGTTTGTCCAGCCTACACTGAAAGAACCTGTATGGGTGGAGTTCATTCGGTCATTTACAATGGCGGTTCTGTCCTTTGCTTTGTTCTGTTTGTGCTCACAATAAGTCACATGCACATGCAAACTCCTACGCCTTCAGTCACTCTTCATGATCAAAGCTTCCAATTGTTGGTTGCCTTTCAATTCATTTATATTTATTCCTCTGAACCTCCTCTCTACCCGAAAGCTATTTGACTGATTGGCATTAAAACAGGAACCCCCCCACATTCTACCTCCCCAGTGATGGATTACTAACAGGCCCACTGGGCACAGGCCCAGGGGCCCAAAGTGTCAGGTCCCTTCTTGGCCTGCACCTACAAAAATGCACTTTAAGAGACAATTCAAACCACGAAGAGGCCCAAAATTACCATAAAGAAACACGAAACACCCATAAAGAAAGACAAAATGCCACAAATACCTCAAGGAGACATGTAATGACTAAAAGGGCTAAACAACAATGAAGAGACACTAAGCAACTACAAAGAGCCATAAAATGTCACAATGAGACTTGGAAGAGACGTTTAATGACTAAAGGGGCATGACAACTATAAAGAGACATGAAGTAGCTACAAAGAGCAATAAAATGACAACAAAGATACCTAAAGAGACCCGTTATGACAATAAAAAAAGAGCAAAACAACTATGAAGAGATATAAAACAACTACAAAGTGAAATGAAATGACTACAAAGAGACCTGTAATGACAATGAAAGGGGGCAAGACAACTATAAAGAGACACAAAAGAACTACAAAGAGATACAAATAAATATAAAATACACCACTGACAAAAATAATGACCATAACCAAGGCCACAAAATCACACAGAACTCTACGTAGGAACACAAAAAGCAAACACTAATCCATAGGGACGCTTCAAAACTACAAAGACACGAAGTAAACAACAGAAAGGGGCCAAACAAGTATAAAGCCTGTGTCCTTTGCAGCTATATGGGGCCTTTTGCATGTTTGTTCCCAGGGGCCCGGTGCCTTATAATCCGCCCAGCCGCCTCCCTCACTCTGTCACCTTCTCTTGTCGTCATCACAGGTCCCAGACTGATAACACTTTGCCGTCTCCCTTCAGGAACGTTCCTTTTCTTTGCGCTGCACATTAAGCAGTGTTCCTACCTGAAGCAAAGGAGCTTGCACCCCACACCTCTGCTGTGAGAGAGGAGGGAGGACTGATGCAGCCCGGGAGCAAGGCCACTGAATGAAATATATCTCTCATCTCACTGCCTTGTCATGATGGCCTGCAACAAAGCTATTTAAATGCATCAGGGATAAAATGGGCTGAAGAAAAAGCATTGAAGTAAAGATGCATGGGGGTTCCACAACCTGCAGTGCCAACATTCAATGCCAATGGAGGAATTTGTGTGGCTTTTCCTTTAGCAAGTGGGAAAGTAAAGTGATTCCTCATACAGGATGAACAAATTTAGAGCAATGGCCAGATCTGATTGTCAGGACAATGCCCTTTCAAACATGAAGCGCCGAACAGGAGACTGTGAGTCTCAGACATATTCTCATTTACTGGGAATAATCTGTTTGCTGTTGGTGAGAGCATGGTCACCCAGCTGGTTTCAGTCATAAACAAGGTCTTGCCATTCCAAGAAGTTGTCTTACATCTCTTCATCACGCTTTTAAGGCAGAAGTTACAGAATATTGTAGTCTCACTATGGGACCATTTTAATTGTCATCTTTGGCTGTACCCGAAATCAATCCTTATTTTCTACTCCTTATCCACAATATAGTGAGCAGCAAATAGTGGACTGTAGAACAAATGAAAAAAAAAAAAAATATATATATATTTTAAAACCCTTTTTTTTTTTTTTTGTTTTTTGCATTTTTCACGCACTGCCTGATGGTGTCAATCTCGTAACCATCGGTTGCCTCATACTTTTCACAAAGCATTTTTAGAGATACATGTCCATGGAAAAGCGATGCTCACCCAGAATTCAGACACCACTAGAAAATGGCACATTCACTGTAGTTCACTATAGTTCCCTATATAGTGAATTGAGTAGTGATTGCAGACACAGCCTTTGTGTTGATTAGCATCCTCCCTCATCCGCGGATGTTTGTATTCCTCCGCTTTCACCACAATGCCCCACTTGCTGTGAAATCTCCAGACAATGATCTGCTCTCTTTACGCATGGGCTCAATCAGACACTTTGGACTTGGGAGCTGGCAGAGCAACGTCCATTTAATGTCCAATCCAACTGATTGTGTCCCACCTATAGGTCCTTTGGGTGACATTTGTGTTCTGATTTTGCTGTGCATGTGTGAGGAACCATAAGAGTGCTAAAGGTGGATTTAGTACATCAGACAATAAGTTTATTTTCCGTAACACGGACCTTTACTTAACATTAACCAAACAAGTGTCGAATATTGATGTTCTCTGTCTGACACTAGGGTTGTTGTGCTGATGGGAGGTGTGAGATAAGAGAAGTGTAACAACAGGAACAGAGGAGGAAGACAGGGGTGTTTCTTTTATTGTTATTTATCTTACTTTTTCTTTTGGCACATTTTGAGAACAAACAGGGTCGTCATGTTCTATGTCTGGCACTCGATGCTCAAAAATCCTAATGCTTTAATCTCTTGTCTGTTTGTGTGTACTTGTCTGTGCATGTGTGTCTGTGTGTGCGTG
>JAOWBC010001387.1:4702463-4717490 GCA_028566105.1 Hypoplectrus providencianus | reverse complement strand
TATTATTATTATTATTATTATTATTATTATTATTATTATTATTATTATTATTATTATTATTATTATTATTATACTGACAGCTAGATAAATGTCAAAAATAATGTCTTTTAATTTCTGTGCTTTCTTGTTCTTTTGGATAGCTCTGTTGTCATATCAACCAAGAATAACAAAAATCCAACATGTTAAATAAGCTGTTTATAATGTCTGATTTTCAATGTGCAGCTGTCAATAACAAATTGATTGTGATTATGCAAATACCTCCTGGAGTAACAGCCTGGATTCCAGCAGTTTTTTGCAGTCACATTTCGAGCTTTGCCTTTGCCTTCAAATCTACTATGACAAGCTAAGAATCCAAGAAATCACCTCACAAGCTTAAGGTCATGCATGGATGTAGGAAGCGTGCTGATGCCTGTGGCTGAAAAACCTGCCTCAATCTTGTTTGTTATTTTTCTGAGGATTGAATTCATCCCTCAGTGGTTGTGAAGCTATAGAAACTTTCTTAAAGTTCATTTCCATCTCTGACGCTGTCCTTGCATGTGTGTGTTTGCCTGGCTGTGTGGGTAGTTTATATTCATTGTGTGTGAGGTCTGCCATGCACCTGCTAGAATTGAGTTGTGTTTATATCTGGTTGTGTGTGTTCTGCAGTGTAAATTTACATTTCGAGACATGTTTTGATGTCACTTGAAGTTGCGGCCCCACATTTGAGTAAACGCACATGTGAATGAGAGCGTGTGTGCATATACGGCTCAGGTCTTGAGTGTGTTTGTCAACTTAAAGTATTTTAAGGCCTGCTTGCCTCCCGCACTGTGTGTCCTGAGTGGGTGCAAGGTGACAGGACTTGGCACTGATTCGCTATCTTTCCCCCACAAACCGTTTAGCTTTAAGGACTTTTCCCTCTGACTGAACAAAGTTCTTATGGAAGGCGACAAGAGCATGTGGCTGGCACAAAGTGATTTCCCATTTTACTGTCACTTTAAAGTGATATGCTACATGTCGCACAGTCAATTCCCCACTACCTGTGACAGATAGAAATTGGCCGGGCTGAAGCCCCGCAAAATGGGTTTTCCAGTTGATGTGAGCGAGAGAGCACCAAAGCAAGTGACTTGGAGGGGAATCAAAATCAGTTGGAGTTTAGATTGCTTCAAACAGTAATGTTGGTCCAGTGGCTTGCTTGTACATACTGTTGGAGTGTGTAGTGATGCTATCGCTGAATGCAGGTGATGTTACAGACCTGGAAAGATAAGTTCATTATCTCCTTGCTGCCCCTGATAACCTCTTACATCCTACACGCTGACAGACTGTGTGTCTTGGGTTTGACCCTGATAGAGAAGGGAGACTGCAGAGGTTGTAGGTGTTTCTGGCATGGGTTTTGTAATTTTTACTCCGTTATGTTTTGTGGGCATCAGATAGCAATGCAGCTTTTGAGAGGGCACAGCTCTGGAAAAAAAAAATGTGTGAAATGTCTTTGTGGTTCAGTTCCAGCACCCAAAACTTTACTGACAGAAGCAGGAAACCAGTGCTTATTCTTATGCATTTTAACCTGTGTTAGCAGATTTTTTTTTTTTTTTTTTTTTGGCAGGAGACAGTATAGAAGTCATAGTCGAGTCTCGTTTCCCATAGGACCCATGGGTTTCTGAAGTCACTTTGATGAAGGCTGAAATGTTTAATCCAGGCTGTAAAAATGTTTATTTCCACTGTAAAGTTTATCATTTAAACATAAGTGTCTGAGCAGAAAGGTTCATGTATGCATCTGAAGTAAATAAGAAAATAGAAGGTAAAGCAAGCCAAAGACAGCATAAATTGATGATGACAAGTTATGGATATACACTTTACAGGATATTAGCATGACTGTGTCAGCTGGGACAAAGTTGTGTGCATTTCTTTTTCTTTCTCATCTATCACCTTAACATTAGGGCGTTCATCTTTTTTTTAACAGGTTTCTTTAAAATAAAAATAAAAAAACAGCCACTCTCAAAGAGCTAAATAAAGTTCTGTGAACCATAGGGAAGCTGCAGACTCCGGTGAAATATTCTTCAGGTTCATTGGAATTGACGTCCTCCACAGTTTTTTTTTTTTGTTTGTTTTTGTCAGCAGTAAGACATTGAATATAACCACTGAAGTCGTTGCAGCCATTTTACAGTGAGACTCAGAAGAGCAGCATTGTTTTCAGGTTTGGTAAACCAGGCTCTTGGAAATAACTAGATAAGCAGCAACTTTTCACAGTGTTCATTGGTGACTTCTAGATGCAGAGCTGTTGCATTAAGCAGAGAGACACAGTGTGTGGCATTTTGTTTTAATGTTCTGAAACCCCTTCTAATCCTTGTTTGTGCCAGAGGCTAATATCCCCCTGCACAGTCTGAGTTTTACAACAGTGGCATAGTTTTCTTTGTTATTAAACCACCTCTGTGGTGAAATTACATTCCTCTACTTGTTTATTTTCTAGTGGCAGTCGAGTATTTTACCATGATTATTAGCTTCCAGCTTTCTTTTTCTCTCTCATAGATATGTGTAGAAGTAGAAGGGGAAAAAGTAGAGATGATTTCAAGCCCGGAAAAACACATTCTTCTGCCTCCTGTTTCCTCCTGCTCCCTCTCATCCCTTTCCCCTGTCAGGGTTGCTTGGCATTATCTGCTGGAACAGTTGCTCTGAGTAACAAGACAAACTCTCCCCGCTCCCCCTTTCTCCCGTATTTCCTTCCCTGCCTCTGCCACCACCCTTTCTCATTGCCCTGCACAGAACAGAAAGCAATTAAAAGGGAAATCTGCTAGATTGTCTGTGTTTATACCATCTCGGAGAAGGTTGCCGGGCTGTTATGATAATAATGCATTGCTGGATCATTACCCAGAATCTTCGTTTTACTCGTGCATATCTCTGGGTGCAGATGAGGCCTTCTGAGCGGAGGCACACGTGCTTCCACACATGACAGGGCCGAGAGCACGAGGCCTTTCTTCCTGACCACGGTTATTGTGCAAGTTATAAATCTTTGCTCTTTTCTTTTGTTTCTCTTCACTCTCTCCTCTTGTCCCTTTTTTCCAAGAATGCGTGACTGCCAAGTTTTGACAAAAGGCTTCAATTGTGGCCACTCAAGGGAATACTCGTCTTCATTAATTACAACTGTTGAAATGTATTGACTTGCCGTAAGCCTCACATGCTTTTTAATTACCAGGACTACGTTATGAGCCCAAACACTAATTATTCAACCAAAGCACACTGCAATGTAACACTTATTTGGTTAATGTCAGAATTTAAACTTTGATAAGGTTTATGTGACAGAAGTTCTTGATTAGATTTTAGACACTAAGACTGATTTCTAAACTAACTATGGTTTAGAAATCAGTCAAATCTGCCGAGCTCATGTTTCATTTGCTTGTTTCACAACTTGTTTATACATTGACTTACATCTCTCAAAACTCCAATCAAACTGTCAAACGATGCAGCACTAAAAGAATCTAAATTAAGATGTTATACGTCCATTGCCCACATATCAACTCAACTGTTTTTAAGTAATTTGAGAAAACGTTTGTATGTTTCAGTTGGATGTTGGTTTATTAAAATTAATTTTGCATGCCCCTTGGGAAAAAAAATATATAGGATTTATAGGCACACAGAGTACTTGGCAAAGTTAAGGTACCACAATAACCTTGTTAAGTTTGGGCATCAGAAATACTTGGTTTGGTCTTGAAAAAAGATCTTTGTTTCCAAGCCACATTTTTTCCCTCAAAAACTACTTTAATTGGTTGGGTATCATAATTTAAGGAGGCCATGTTGAAATCTCTTGGAGAGATGATGCAGTGATGCATTCATGTCCTCTGCTGTCATACATTAAATGGTACATTAATTATTACCATTATGTGATGTATGGATGTTAGAGTACATATATTAAAGCATACATGCAGTTTCAGCGATTATAATATTTCCCAATGCATGAGTAAATTGTTCTATTAGTGTGTTTACCATGAAGTGACAAGGTGCTATAAAGATAAGCCCCTCGTGGTTGTTCATCTGTTAGTTCTCTACTGTGCAATTAAACAGTAATTTTGGTCAAAGATAAGATAATAATTAATTTGCCTTCATTGGGATGCCCCCTACTGAGTCCCAATTAAGGCATTAAAATATAATTATTTTGCCACAATGAGTTTTACAGAAGAACCTACTCGCACTTTGAAGGTTGTGCCTTATGGGCGCATGAAACCCTTAATAAATGAATCAATAGATTTGCACCTCATTATCATGATGCAGTGTGATGTGGGTGAGACTGCAGTCAGAAAGACTGAAACCCACTTAAACAGCCTTCCTGTTATGAAAGATTGTGTTGGGGCACTGTGGAAACTCAGATCAACATCTACATGTCAAAGTCCATTAGGCTCTTTGTTCCCTTGTCCTTTCATCAGCAGTCAGATGCCAATGCAGCATAAAATGAGTGATTAGGATAATTTTAAGGAAAATCGATCAGAATCAGAGCGGAAGGAGGTAAAACCTTTTACACATAGGCCTCATGTGGCTTGCAGTGGTTGTGAACATTAGTTAGCCCTGTACAGACTCATGGGACCACTTGAAGGGATGAATTATCCTTGGTGCTAAGTGCTATGAAAGACCTTTGCAGCAGCAGTGGGATTCATGCTGAGTTCATGCAGCACAATCGAAAACCGGCTCTCTTAAGGTACCATTGGGGTTGTACCCTGTGGATAGGAAAAACACAGTATAACCTAAATGCTGGTACTGTGACAAGTTCTATTGTTGCTGATGGCTATATTATTAGTTGGCCAGCAGAAGTTCTCTGCTTTAACACAGTCAAATTAGTGTAAAGGATGTAGCGAAATAAGCAAAGTGAGTACATGACTTTTTTTTTTTTTTTACACCAGCACTGGAGTCATTAGGGCTTATGTGTGCTGACAAATCTCTCTACTAAATGCAGAGCAAAGTTCGCACTCAGAGCTCCCCGGTTGTTCCCTGCGGCTGGGACAGAGTGAACTTGACAGCATTTTAATGCAAACGAGCACCAGGAACACATCCAGGTGTTTGTAAATGTGTGTCTATATCTATCTTTTGGGATACAGGCTTCAGCATACCCTATGCTCGATATAAAAAAATATGTATATTTTAAGGAAACCAAAATGTGGACTATTTTCTTAATCATCCTTTTATTTTGCATTACATGATCTTACTGCACATTTTTTCTCTCTCTCTCTGGTATTCCTGCTGTTGATGTCACACCTGACACAAATCAGGTCATTTTGAACCGGATGACATCAATCCTCACTCTCACAGTACTGATAAGGCAGATCTGTTATATGATGAAGAAATAACATCTTAAACTCAAGTATGTCAAGGATTTTATCATGAGAGAGGGTGGAATGGAGCAGGAAATGGACAGGCGGTTAGGTGCAGAGTCAGCAGTGAAGCAGGCATTGTACCAGGCCGTTGTAAAGACAGAGCTGAGCCTGAAGACGGAGCCCTCAATTTACTAGTCCATCTACATACCAACCCTGAGTAGTCACCAGAGGATTAAACCGCAGATACAGGAGGCCAGATTTAGGTTCCTTAATACACATCCAGAGGTAGTTCTGGAGCAGTAAAACTGCTGATCCTTGGTTCCAAAAGGAGCCAGTTGAGGTGGTTCCACAAAGGCCCAGATAACAGTAAAGCCATTTTATATATTCCATGTTCTTGGAAGGCCTCAGGTTCACCCAGGGAGAACTGGAAAATGTTGCTGGGGAGAGGGATGTCTGCAATCCTTACTCAGTCTGCTGCTCCGAAACCCAGCCCCAGATAAATGAAAGAAAATGGATGGATATATGGATCCAAAGTTCTTATTTCTGATTATGACATTTATGGAGAAATGCTTACGATTTGAAGTTGATCTCATACAAAAGTAGTCCCTCTCCATAATCATTCATGACCTGCAGGAAGTGGCTCTGTATCTGAGCCTGCCATCCTGTCTGTAGCTTGTTCTTTTCCTCTTCTTTTTTTTTTTTTTTTTTTTTTTTTTTTTTTTTTTTTTTTTGCTGTATTCGGGATGTTTTTATGCTCACTCTTTAAGCACAAATGTAGAAAAGGAGAGGACAGAATGCCGAATAAATTCCAAATATAGTGGGGTGAAAAGACAAGTGGACAAAAATGTTTCCAAAACATCTGATTAAAGGATTCCTGCCTGATCAACTAACTCTAACTCACTCAAATATGAAGGAGAGCTGTTAACCTTTGAGCATCCCCCGCTGCATCGACATGCAAATATGTAGCAAACCACAGAAGACTTTCTGGCCTTCTAAGCTGACATGAAACATGTCAGTCATGAGTTTGATTTGCTGACCACGTGGCTGGATAACCTTTAATATCTACCTGCAAGACCTGAAGAGAACAGCATTCCTCACATCCTGGCTAATAAAAGAAAAATAGCCCATGAGGGAGAAATGCTGATTCATGGCATGAGGGTATGAAAGCTAATTCTCCCATTAGAACTTATGATGCTCGAGCTCACTGAAGACACATCTTGAGTTGAAAGTGTTAACTTTAAGATAAAAGAAAACGCTATGAGTAAGAAAAGGTGGCAAAGCTCCCGGCTTATACTTGTGTGATTTTCTCTGCTTTTCTAAAGCTCTGCTAGATGCGAGAAGAGGAATCTATGTTGTTGAGATGTAGTGCAGGTCTGGGTACTTCTACTTTGTACATTATCAGTAGCTTTCCCCAAACACATAAATAGTGTGCTGGGCCAACAAATTCAAATAAGCCTATTTCATTTCAGACTGAATTTATGATGCTGCATTTCATTCCACAGCCTAAATAGAGGCAGCGAGGTCTGGAGTATTTTAGCACTTATAAGACTATCTTCTTCTCATCTTTCTTTTTTTTTCTCACTCTTGCCTCTGCTCTCCTTCAGTGGCACTGCATCATCAACTGATTCACCTCTTTCTGCCCATAATGCACCAAACCAGAACACAGTGATGGATCGCGTAAGAGCTAAATGTGCAGGGTGGAGAAATGAGGTAGCAGTTCCACGGTGTCACACTTGGAGACAAAGCTTTATGTGACATCCTGTAATAATAAGAGCAGGCTGTGCGTCGACAAGGGTGTGCGCCATAAAGACTGCGATGGAAAAGGTTGACACTTTGCAGCCAGTAATTGTGGAGCAATGAATATAATTTATAGCTCTACGAGGCGTATGGCTTACATTAGCAAATATTATCCTTGCCCCCTATACTTACGCACTATGGACAGCCCATATTCACGGGCATAAACACAGATGCAGGAAGATCCTCATGCAAACAATACAAGCTGCTGAAATAACACCACTTAGCACTAAAATGTATGAGTATTTTGTTTTAGTGTTGCAGTTATTATGCCTACATGCACTGACTGACAATCGTGCTGTACATTCAGACCACAGCAGGATAGGGAGGCAATAAGTAGCAGAGGAAAAGGAGAATGAGAAAAGAATGGAAATGAATAAGGAGATGGATGGAGCAAGAATGAATGCGGAAGGGCAAAGACAAGAAGACAAGAGAAGGAACAAAACAGCAGAAAGAGTGGGAAGCCAGGGAAGGAGAATGACACTGACAAAAAGGGAAGATATGACAGAGGGAGGAAGCACAGTACATCTCCTGAGATTTAATAGCAGCACAGTGCCCTTGCCATAGATCCTCCTGCCTACGTCTCAATGAGGCGCCATCTGTCACAAGCTCGTTACATCCAACCACTTCTCCCTCTCTCCGTCCCTGCTTAAAAACACAACACAAGGTAGGGAAAGAGGAAACTCTGGAAGAGTTGTCACACTGACTTTTAAATGAGGATGGATGGGTCAGAGGGAAGCTGGACTGACAGGGGAAGTGTCAGGGTGTACAGCATGAACTCTGATCAGCAGTTACATGTCGGTTTCCGCCGGTGTAGGTTTTGCCCTCTTGTACTGGCCCTGCGACATCCGCTTTAAAGATTTAAAGTCTTGCACTTCACACCAGACCTGACCACAACATCTTATTTGAGCAGCCTCTGAAACTTCCAAAAATAATAATACATACAGAAATTTAACTGGCCTGGCACTTCCAGTGCCCCAGAGGAGAAAACACACCTGTGCCAAACAAATTAAAATCAAGCAATCCTGCAAATTCTTGAGTTGTTTGTAACCATTTTTGATTAATAATTTCCCCCCACTAGGTCTGCTGGCCCAGTCTCAAAACAATCATTCCTGCCCTGATTAATGGCTCGCTCTAAGCACTGATGCATGCCAACCAAGATGGAGGGGCTTCATGATGGGAGAATTATATGAGGATTTGTGGCTGTCTAGGGGCTTTGAAGCAGAGAGGATAAATCAACTGAGCAACAAAGGTTACTTCAAATCTATTCTGATTCTATTACATCACTGGGGATTTCCCTACAGGGATGGGTCGCAGGGTTGGGCTTCAAGAAAGGAGTGATGGGTTCCACTCGTTGTGTTTCCATTCATATTTTCTTTACACATTTTGACGTAAGACATGAGAAAATCTGAAAAGAAATACAACAATATGAAAAAAAAAAAAAAACCCTCTTGAAATGCACAAATAGGATTTTAGGCCTGAGGGGGTTTTTACCTTGTTGAAAAACAGTGTTGATACACTATATGAGATATGGATTTTGAAATAAACGATAATATGTTACATTTCTGCATTAAAAAGTTGAAAAACAAGTATTGAAACTCAGAGTAATATGTAATTGTAATGGAGGACTTGCTCTATATCCATCCCATATGGATGTGTCAGCATTGTGGGTGTGTGCAGAACTTTTAATGCAGTTTTAGGTAAAATTTTTACAATAATCCTTTTGGATCTAACTGAAGTTGGATGGATGTCTTCTGAGAAACAGTGATTTTGTTTATTCTTACTATTTACTGGTTTTATTTAGCAGGTCTATGTGTTTTTAAGAGCCGTAGACGGATAATTTTGTTCTCTTTACAAATCTTCTGAACAATAAAACAATAAATACTAAAGGAACTCAGACTAAAAGAAATCAAGTGCAATGAAAGCATCACTGCATATTTTGTTCTGATTCAGAGCAATAGGAAACTACTTATTACCACTTATTATTTATATAGTTGTATATACATTACATTACATCAAGTAACATGGCCAATACAGGCTGGCATTAAAGGACAATTGAAACTTGAAACCCAAAGACCTCTGTCCATGTTGTAGATGGTTCAGATGACTTATTGTCCTCTTTTTTCTGGTTGATTACAGCCATAGAAACTTAATACTACCCACTCATGATAAACTTTGCAGTAGCCAAATGTCATCCCTCCAAACTACTTAATGGACAAGAACCCTTAATTTGCACTTTTTTTTAACACTAAAAGTGTGCTTTGGAAAATGACATTAATAAAGGGTAAAAACCCATCTGTTGTTATTTTCTTCCTCTTTGTATGCAGGCAGAGATGGGCAGAATTAGTAAGAAAGACACTGGACCAATTGAAGAGACATGTGTGTTTCCTATTCAAACAGGGCCTCTGTGTGGTGTCAGCGGAGCCCACAGGAGCAGCTCTTCCTGCCGATAGCAGCCTTTTTTTTAAAACTACTATTAATGAAAGGAGGCAGTTTCTCACTTTCGACTTATCAGCCTCACCGTTCGCCTCTTTAAATGGTTCATTAAACCTGGAGAGAAAATTCCACAAATAAGCTTTGCACCTGCTCTTGAAATCACAATAATTAATGTGAACTATGTGTCAACATAATTTTACAAAGGATAAAAAAAGACGTTAACCGTCGCACAAGGTGACATTAACAACACATAAGCAATCACAGGTACAGCAAATCCTTCTAAGTGTCAGGTGTATGCCAGTATATTTTGTAACACCATATTATGTAACACCATACTAACTTATTAAAGTGTTCATTGGCACAGGGAGACATTTAGCTTTGCTTTTCTTTCTATGATGAATATAAAAAGTTGGAAGGTGAATTCTATGGTGTTGCACAAGGTATTTCAATAAATGCTTTGTTCTGCTAAGCCTGGTCCTTGGGGATAAACTTACACCTTACCGGAAATACATTTAACCTGCTGCAGAGAGAATATCTGGGCCAAGAAACTGCTTTGAGGGCTATAAAGGAATGACCTGACTTTGATTTGGTATGCAGCTTTGCCTTTATCCCATAGGTTACTGTTTCCTTTCTCTCTTTCCTTTGTGTCGCTTTCTTCTACTGTGGCGCTTCATTTCTTTGCCTGGCTGTCTGTTTGTTGGTCTGATTGGCACTCTCTCTTTCCCCCTCTTCCTGTCTGTTGTACACGCTACCACATACAGAGAGCCAACAAAGACAAAGAGCTCATTGGCTAGCCTCAGTGACTCTTGCCCACCAGGTTGGAGTGAGGCAGTTTGTGATCAAACAGCCCGCATGCCAGTCTCGCCTTTAATCTTTATCGATTGCTGAAACAACTTGTTTGACTCGTTTGGGAGGAGAAAAAAAATCAGATTCTCTTTGTATGGCAGGTAGATTGTTTGCTTCAACACAGAAATCCCCAGTAACACATGGATGTACACAGATACACCTCAGTGACGCTGGATGCCTGGTGAATAAGAGGAGGGAATAAGATAGAGGCATAAGGTTGAAGTAGGTGGAGGGCAGAACAAGAAAGAAGCACTACAAAGAGGAAATGGAGAAAAAAAAGTGTTTTGTTAGGGGGTGAGAGGTGTCAGAGAGGCAAAAAAGGAGAGAAAAGACGAGGTGAGATGAGGAGAACTGGGTATTGATGGGGATAGCGGGTGGTGGGGCTGTTCTGTCAGTCTTGGCACATCGTTCCTCTCATTACAGTTTCACTCCCTGGCTTCAGCCTGCTCTTTGGTCCTCCCCCACGGCTAGCCCTGGAGCAGGGATCCATCCAGCCCAGCCCTCCTGTCAACACAAGCCCAGCTCAGCAGCTCTGGCCCAGGCATCTGTCAGCCCACACAGTCCCCTGTCAGCCATAGCCTATTGGCCAGTCCATATTGGCACAGCACAGCGGGGCAGAAAAAGAGTATAATATAGCACAGCAGAGCATCCATCAACAAAGCTCATAGTAACACAGTGCAGGACAGCAGCCCAGGCATCCATCACCAGCAGACCCCTTGTAAACCCAGCCCCTGGTCTCTGAGGGCAATGATAAACAACAGCACCACTTTTTAACACCCCCCCCCCCCCCCCCCCAAAAAAAAAAGTGCATTTAACAAGCCTTGTTGTTTACAAGCCTCAGCAAATATTTGCTAGCAGTTACAGGCATTTTTTTTTTTTTTTTATGTTCGTGGAAACTATATAATCTGCAGAGGGTTGGGGGTTTGGGGACGATTCTGCAGAGAACATTGAGATGTTGATGTGATTAAAATATGTTGTGTTTGCCAAATATTCAAATAAAGTCAAGCTGGCTAAATAACACAGCTGAGATACTACATCATTGTGAGCTGCAGCCAGTTAATGGAATGGATTTTCATTCCAAATCGTTCAACCATAACTCACTATTCCAATCAAAATGAGGTTCCTGTAAAAGACGTGTTGGATTTTCCTCAGATCAGGCTAGCCAGGGACGCCAAGGTTTTATCTCTAATTGTGGTCCAGCAGATCCCAAGAACCTGGACCCTGCCTAAACACACCTTGACAGATACTAGAAGGAAGCAAGAGCAGAGAGACAACTGCTCTGACAAGTGATAGGAAGTTCTCTGCTTCGCATGGAGTCTCTAATTAGCCAGAACAGGAAATAGCTACTACCGAGCATGCTCTACTACCAAGAATTGTAGGGAACCTCTGGAGGCTTCGCAGTTCGAGGGAAGACAGGCAAAGCGGAGGGCAAGAGGTAGCAGAGAAACCCGATCCGTAGTGGAGATCAGTGAATAGTTCCTTTGATTTCTATTCCATGCTGTCCACTTCAACCCAAGAGTGTTGACAGAGAGATGAGAAGGGAGAAGAAACTTACAGAGTGGAGCATGGATAACCAGGAACAGCCAGAGTCAGACTTGTGTGAGAAAGCAAGGATAGCAGGAGAAGGAGAAGCGGGGGAGATGTGAGGCAGGGGCGTGAGGAGATGGAAAGATAAAGCGAGGGGAGATGAGAGAGTTTCGGGTAGCAGAATGTGGCTGTGATTGAAGTCTGAGTGCTGTGGCATGTACGGCACCATGTGTTGTGTATTTATTTATCTATTTCTTTGACCCATATGGAGCGGCATATGGTGACCGCTAACTGAAAGAAGGTAATACAATTAGAAACATTTGGATGATTAATAGTACCAGTCACCTTTATTTATCTGAGAGCTCACATGATGTTTTGGAGCAGCCACTCTCACAGTGTGAGTGCAATTCACAATTAAAGCTGCTAGTCTCAGTTACACAGAAGGTATAATTGGGTCAGGTGCATCCTGCTACCCTGTGAATGTTATTTTCCTGCTTTATTTATGACCTGGAAACTGGTGTTTTCACAGAGATCTTGACAGCTGCCACAGGACAGTTGGAAGTCACAGAAAGTTGTTTTGATATTACCTTGGTAAACTGTAGTGTTGCCCCTAAAGGACTCTATTTTTGTGTTACTTTACCATGGTCAGGAAGTTCACATCAACACTGCAATTTACAAGATGGACAGATACAACTGAGATCATAAAACAACAAACACAAAACAGTTCAGCTCTGTCTGTGATTCAGTTGAGTTCAGATTCAGCTCACTTTGGTCCAGACTATAATATCTAATATCTACTGGATGGATGACTATCAACTCTGGTACAGACAGTCATGCTTCCCATATGGTGATCCCAGACTTGTGCTGCAGTAAAATATCTACATACCCATTAGATGGATGGGCACAATGCTGAAACAAAACAACATCTGTTCACTTTTCAACTTTACAATATACATTTGTCTAATACAAGCAGCAGTGTATCAGCCTAAATTTGAAGTCAATGTAAAGTACCTTAACCCTGCATCTTTTCTATTTTTTTCTATATAAAAAAAAAAAAAAAAAAAAAAAAAAAGTGAGATTGTATTGTAGTATATAAGATAAATGCAATACCTCTAAATTGATTTATTCCTCAATGTACATTTTCCAAAGAGTTTACATTATCAAACTGTCTCACAGTGAGGTTAGCGGGTTCAAATCCTTCTTGCCTCCTTCCCCTCTCCTGTGTGGAGTTTGCTTGTTTTCCATGTGTCAGCATGATTCTCTCTGGGTCCTCCGGCTTCCTCCCACAGTACAAAGCCATGCAGCTTAGGTTTAATGGGTGACTCCATTGTAATGAATGGAAGCGTTGGTGGTTGTCTGTCTATTTGTGATGTCTGTGATAGTCCGGTGACCTCTCAGTGGTGGACCCCGCCTTTTATCATGGATCTACCTAACCTGAGTGGGATAAGTGCTTAACGATAATTAATGAATTATTGATCTAGCTGGGACAAGAATGTGACAAATACAGGCTTGCTGTAGGGCCAGGCTACCTTTTGGTAAGTCAAGCATGTACAGTGTAACCTGGTTCACAGTCATTTTCACTCTCTAGTCTAAATATGCTAGCCAGGGAAACATGATGTCAATAGCCAGAACATCAAGCTTCATATACCAGTAGCATGCATGTAGTCTTTCTTAGATTGGAACCAGGAAAAATTTGTCAAGGTGGCAAATACTCGTCATTATGTGAGACCTCTCAGTGCTTGTCATGTACTTAGAACAGTTGATGATAAAGAGCACTTGAGTTAGTAATCAAACTTCAGTGACACCAGTATCAGAGCAGACTCCTGTTGTCTAGGTTTAACCATAAGGAAAGCGTCACAATCACATGAGAAGCACATTTCCTTCTATTATATTGTACCAAAGCTATTTTTGTTAAATGCCTTTTAATTCTACTTCAGTTATATTTTCTATTTTAATAGGCAATTATTGTACCACTGTTATAATAAAGAGACAACATATTCAGTTAACCTTTAGGGTACAATCTTTTCATAACAAAATGTCTTTGTTTTAGCATGTTGATGTCATGTTTATCAAACATACAAAGCTGTTTTATAGACTTAATTGCTTTTTTTTTTTTTTTTTTTTACTTTAGTTTATTTTCTATTTCTGTGCTGACTTCTATTACAATGGCTGCTCCTTTCAATTACCCACTTTCCATACAAGTTTCAGTGTTAATCTCAAATCCACTTGAGGAGTTTAAAGTCTGTAACATTTACATATTAATTGCATGATGAATCTCATTATAACCTGCTGGGTTACAATTCACAGTCTCTGAACTGTGTTTCTAGGGATCACAAAGCATCAGTCAGGCTGCATATGCCCTCGACATAGCGGATAGTAATAGCATGCCACATCACTCTTCTATCGGACAATAGTCTCTGTTCAGTCTGTAGTAATAAAAATGTCAGTGAATGTGCAGTGGCAAGATAAGACCACTGATTTTTGTAACTCAAACACAGGGACTTTTCTTATCATTTCCTGGTAGTTTCATTTATCAAAATAAAAACTCCAAGAAGCAGTTTTTGCAATCAAAATACTTTGTGAGGTACCTATTTCCTATTGTACCAGCGTAGTCAGGGTGGTAAGGGTAACACTATTTTAAAAAAATCTTTAGATTATAGTCTATGTTTTTGCAATGTAAATTATTGCAATTTCAGGATGTATTCATTTTTTAAGACACAATCCACATCATTTGGTCATACATTCAGACAATTGCACAAATTGTGTTTCACTGGGAAGCTGAGACTCTTGTGTATCTAATGAGCCCAATTCTGTTCATACTTGGGGATGTTAGACCCATAGTAGCCATGTTATTACAGTGAGAGCATTTCTCAAACCTTGACCTCAATGAAAAAAAAATAAGCTGCTGTGACCTCTAGAATAACCACAACCACATGCAACTTTACAACCACAAACTAGAGACCTGAAGCATTCAGTAGATCCATGGCGAGTGGTGACCTTTTACTCTAGTTATACTATATAGAAATGTGTGGTATTTATTCATTAATAAAAACGCATAATGTGTTGTTGTTGTTTTTTTTTTAACAACTATATCAACTCGATTTTGATAGAGACACTCACACGGACTGCTTGCTGTTGAAAAATTCAATCC
>JAOWBC010001387.1:4677197-4693507 GCA_028566105.1 Hypoplectrus providencianus | reverse complement strand
TACTGTGAATCTATTACTGTGCGCAAGTGCTGTGAAGTTTTTACCTACGTTCAAATGGTGGTCAAACATTGAACACAGATGTGAGGAAACTGTTCAATGTGAAAACTGATAAAAAATAAATAACGGGAGTAGGAAGTAAATGCTTCACCCACCCATCACCAACCCACCGCTTATTTAACCCATTAATTCCACAATCCTTTTTATCGATGGTTGATGATGGGGGACAGGGAATGCTGAGGGAGATTCACATCATCTTAAGCTGGAGATCTGAAGATACACTTCATGTGCAGCTCAGCACTGTGTGTGTAGTTGTTCTCATCATCTGCAATCTTTGGTTTGATACCTTTTGTCACACATGTTATTGCTGAATGTTTACCATTTTTGAACCATTGATGTATAAAAAGGTTCTCTCCCAAATACCTGATTAAGGGAGGAAGACTTTAAGGAACATCCATGCCATGATTTGTTATGTTAAAACCTTGGATATTTCAAATATTTCTGCTACAATTGTATTTTTGGCCATTTGATGTTGTTTTGGAAACCATTGAGAAACACCCTTATTGCCATTAAATCCCCCAAATGCTCCAGTTCTGAAGTTTCATGAGGCTGTTATTACCCTGAGGTCACAGCAGCTCATTTTATACAGTGATGTCAAATTAATAAAAAAAAAAAGGTCTCACTAGAATGAAATGTTGCTATCAATTCAACAACAATATTACATAAAAATTATAAAATTGGGCTCAATAAGTCCACAAGAGTTTAAACTTTCCAGTCAAACCCAATTTATTAAAATTCCAAGACAGTTTAGTGACCCCAGTAGGCAGAAATATTGAAATGCACTATCCATCCCAAACTTCATAAAGTTTGCATAAAGTGGGCAAACAGATTTAAAAGGTAGGACTCTTTAGCTAAAAGCCCTTTTGAATCAGTTGATTTAGTGGTCAAATTGATATTGCCCCTTTCAAAATAGCTGTTTTTCATTTGCAAACTTTTTTCTGCCTTTGGAGTGCTGTTAAATGTCAGTCTCCCTGACAAGAAATCACAATCTGGTACCAATGGATTTCTGTGAGAGTGATGTAGTTTAGCTTTACCAGTCGGCCAGGGCTCTGTGTAAGTTTAAGCCTTTTTCTAATTGAAGATAAGAACATGTCTTTATGTGTGGCTCTGCTATACCATCATATGTAGAAACCTAAAACAACCCCGCAAAACCCAATCAACTCTGCAGGATAATAATTCACCCTGCCTTCATCTTTTAATGGGGATGAAAATGTTCCAAGCATCAAACATTGCCCCTGGTTACAAACCCAAGAGCGGGTTCACATAACCAAAGCTGACAATTTTCTGCTAGCAGGGACAGGGACGTAATTGGAAAACAAATGATCAGACAAAGTAAATTTGCGGTGGATGAAAAAATGGCGAACTCGCAGGGCTCAGACGAGTGGTACCAAGCAGCAGGGTCACTGCACATGACAAGAATCCTGATATAATGGCAGGCTTTCCACCCAAATCCAATTTGATTTTTTTTTTTTTATGAAACACAGACGTTTGGCCCATGGGCAAGACTAGGCCAGTGTTGCAATGATTTGAAGGTTCGACTTTGATGTTTGCGGAGCCATTAGCTATTCAAGAGATGTTTGTGCAAGAGTAAAAGTAAGTATGAATGTGTGTGTGCAATTGATACCTTTATTATGTGTCATTATGGTAAGTTTAGAACACTGTTGAAAAATTCTCTTCACTTTCTGAGAGTTTCTTTTAATCAGTGAACTTATCCACTTCACTTTCCCCATAGTCTATAGAGAGGTATTATCGAATAATATACACTCTACACTCTTTGAACTCAAACCAAATATCACCCCATTAAAATATAACTGTCCTACATTGATGGGATTTTTTAAATATTTTAACATTTCAACATTTGATCAAATGAAAAAAGAAGTACACTGTGCATGCTCTGAGATGCTTCAGCTGACATCAATCCCAGTGAGGAGGAACAGTCTGTGCTTTCATGCAGATTTCCGCTGTGTTAAATCCTGTATATAGCCCATATAAACTGCTTGGCTGTCATTAATGATGTTCCACTCCTGATGTACTGATGGCAGGGATATATTTCTCTGACTGTAAAAGATGAATATTTGACTTATGAAAAGTTTAATAGCTTATTGCTTTATAACTATTGTCATACTGAATCAGCAAAAGCTTTCTTGAATCCATTTGCGTGGCACTAATGGAACTTGGGGACATCGAGTCATCCGCAATTACTGTGGATATGATTTTACTTTTTCTCCCTCCATTTGTGTTGCTGTTTTTTTTTGTTTGTTTGTTTTTTTTTTTAGATTATTCTTTCAGGCCAATCATTTCAAAAAGCAAATTCTACTTGCACGCAAAGCCAAGCAATTGCTCTACATTATTGGGTTAAGAAACTAACATCATTACAATGAACAGGGGGCAGTGAAAAAAAAGACATGAGCAACACAGTGGAAAGCAGGAAACAACACACTGTGAAAAATAATTGTACACCACAAATCATGTAAGAATAGACTGATAGAAATCTGTGTAAGTAAGAATTCCTGCAAAATGGCCAAATGTTGTTGAATATTACAGTTCATATTCTTGCAATCAGTGGTTCTTATACCAATGCATCGGAAATTATACAGCATAAAATAGTGAAGACTATTCTGGTGAAGACAAAGCCACTTGTAAAAATGATCCCTGGTATTTCAAATGCTGCATGTATTTTTTTTTCTTTTTCTTGTGGACAATTACTGTCTTCCTTTGTCATGGAAATGGAGGCAATATAGATAAAGATGTATTTAGTTCATGGACTAAACTACAGCTTTTATACCTCATCAGCCATCACCAGATACCATCTTTACCACAGTATGTGATATAGGCCCCCATTATCATGAATCACCCTATGGATGCCAGCGGTGCACTGGTCAGTCTCATAGTGTAATCCTGATCCAAATATCTCAAAAGGCAACAAATGTACAATATTCATGGCCACTGGAGGATGAATTCCAAGCTCCATCCTCTGACCCAACATCACGAGGTTGACTTTTATTTTTAATAACATACGGCAACTACTTTTGGATAGATTGCTATGAAATTTGGAGACAGGCATGCAGACAAGCATGTTCCCTACACGGTTAATTTATTCAAAGCAACTGTTGGCTTGTTGCATTAAGATACAATTTTGTAAAAGCAATAGACGGTATAGAAATATGGATAAGCATCTCCTATTTGCTCCCATTGTACAAAAATGAAGCCAAAATATTGCAGGCACCGGCACTTCCATTGTGTGCTTGTGATTTAAATTATAGCCAAAATGTGGCGTATGGACAATGTGACTGGTTAATGGCACCACAGCATCAAAATCTCAACACCTACTCTGATTCAGACACAATTCATTTGACCTGTCAGTCATGTTGTTACATCATTCTCAACATCAATATAAACTTTATAATATAAATCTAAACAAACTTATACAAAAACATGCTTTATGACCAAATCCCTCCGTGGGTTAGGTCACGGATCTTCTATCATGACCGTATAGAGGCCCTTAGTTAAATCTCACTACTACACTATTTTGGGAAATAAATGTGGTGGAACTTTTTTTATCAATTTTAATGAGGAGGTACAGTAAAATATTAGTGATGTTTGGGAGGGACTTGTTTAAAAAAAAAAGAAGAAAAACTGGACACACAAGCCCAGATATAGTCCCAATCCCCACCCCAGTCATTTCTGTACAGTCCTTTGAACAACAACATCAATGTTTCTGCAAATTCAGCAAATCTCATCATGCAATGCAAATATGTTTGATAAAATACAGAGGCTGGGGAGTAATTCATTCATCTTATAAGGTCCTCTTATAATACTCATCTCACAGGAGTGGACCTTTTTAGTTTGTTTTACTGTATCTGCCTGCAGACTGCTGACCCCAATCAGAAATATTGTAGTCTGTTGAACTTTGATTTCCACTGGTATCTAAATTAAAGTTTAGCAGAAGTAGTGACTAAGAAAACATTAGTTACCACACCCAGTGAGTGATTCATCATTCAGCGTGCAGGGTCTCAAATCACCGGCCTAATCACTAGCCTCAAGTAAATTTAAAGTCATTCTGTGAAATCATGCAGCCGACACTGAAGGAGCTGTAACACCAGGATGGATTTTGACATACGCTGTCCTGCTGCTAGTGATTATACATGTAATCCATGTGCGACCATGTGTGCCCATGCATGTCTGTGTGAGTGTGTGTGCGTACTAAACTGTGCTGCCAATTATACCAGAGTGTGTGTTGGTTGTTTGCCAGATGCCAGGGGTTCCTTGAAGCCTGTCAATAGTATTGATCTCTTGTTGGTTTGCAAATGCAAAGGCTGCTTTCTTGGTTCCTTGTTGTTTAATTTTTTCCCCCTCTACTACTTTTTCACTCCAGTGATGCTTGATCAGCTGATTCAAATCAGCATTGATCCCAAGTTATTGAATTAAAGTCAGCACTTTCGTATGCCTTAACCTTTATGAATTGACTAAGTAGCCTTTAACGTTGAAGCTGATCTCAAACTGTCAGTTTATTTTTCTAACTTGTCTTTAGGTTTAGAATGCACCGCGGAGCAGATCAAACAACCAATCGTATCCACTGGACTGAATATTTTTGTTTCCGTTTCAAATACAATGTCATAAGTCTTATTCTGTTGTGTTTATGACCAGAACCAGTCTGGCTAGGCAATCTGGATTAGCTCTTAAATCTACAAGTTATCACCCAAACCTTTCTCGCGAGCTGCTTTCCCACCAAGACAGATGGCATTATCCATTCATAAATGTCAGAGAAAGAGAGTGACTATAAAGTAGCAGACAAAGTGAATAGTCCCGTAAGCAGCTGTTCCCTGCCTCCCCTGACCCCATTTCAATATGTTGTGTCCATTGAGAAGCAACACATTAATGTACTGCAGACATGCTGCAGCATGGAGAATTGACAGCATCAATGCAAGGACAGGATGTTGTTTGTCTTGTTTTGGTCACGGCATGAAATCAGACAAATACAATTATAGCCTAGTGCAAAGTTATAGTTTAACTTAATCCTAAACTCATAGAAAAAAAACTTATTTTTTCCAATTCTAGCTACATTCCCCTCCAGCTTTTTTACTGTTTTGACCTTTATTTTATATCTGGCAAGTGCTTGTTTTTTTAGCAGTAAGAGCCCTAACCTCATTATTGATTGTAACTCAGCCACAGGAAGCAATATTTATCCCTACTAGGCATCACTGAATTTCAGACTAAAAGATAGGAGCCATTAAATGCATCCTCTTCCACGCTAATCCATCTTTTCTTCCTTTTATTTCTGTCCTCCTTGTATCACTATGCTGTGGTATTTAAGCAGCTAATCTTGAGAACTCTCCGAAGGCAGCCATGTCACTCTAAAGAGCACCTTAGCAGGAGGGGGGCAGGCGTGTGTGTGCGCCCACATATGTGTCTGTGTGTTCCTCCATTCTACAGTCTGGGCAAGGAGGAGGATTGACCTTTAAACAATTATCATGGGACAATCAGAACCTTTCAGCTGAGCATGTGAAGTCATCTTCCACGGTGCCCCTCTCCACCTCTTCCAATCTCAATGACCCTTCCCTCTCCTCTTCTGCCCCTACACACCCCTCACACTTCTGCATCTTGGACCACCCCTTATCTCAGAGTAGCCAAGGTTTTTTTTGTTTTTTTTTTTTCACTTCATCTCACACTGTATAGACAGGAGGAGAGATAGGACGATTGGGAAAGGCAGATAAATTGAAAGAGAAGTGCAGAAGAAAGTGCAGATTAACGATGGCAATCATTAATTTTAGATATCGGCAGTCTGTTTGGCTCCACTGCTACAGCTCTCTGATCACTCCCACGTACACATTAATGCTTGTATTGCCCCCAGCAATGGAGTTCTTTTTTGCTGGATGATCCCTCCTTACACATCTGAAAAAAGCATGTTAAGAGAGATCAATGGAGCTTCCATTCACCAAATGAAGGAAAGCAAACATCGACAGAATTTCTTCCTCGCCATTTGCAGCCATGTGCAGCCTCTCATTGAAGGCAATGTTATTGCTCGTCAAGGGCTTTCCAGCAGCCGAGGAGCACACAGAGCGTGGCACTTGAAGCCTGGAATACAATTTAGTTTCTGTCCAGTGTCCAAGTATTTAGTACATATACCACCCTTGATGCCACCTGCACCTCAATTTGTAATATATCAAGAACAAGACAGTGATGGGTATTTATATAGGGTATTTATCCTTTCTGCATTGATAAATGCATGTCTCATCATCAGAACAAGGAATTATACAGATGAATGTGTTATAAATTGGTTAAGATTGTGCATAGTCTGAATCTCAGGATGTAGACTGTTGGCACAATCCTGCTGTTTGCCACCCATTATTCTCCCCTTCTGCTGTTTGTTTTTCAGGGTCACTGGCATGCCATCCTGTCCTTGGTATTGCCCAAGTCCATTGTGTTTGATTAAAAGAAACACAAACATGCCCAGAAGGGTTTTTTTTCTCCTGATCCTATTATTGAAATTTGACTTGATAATGTTGTAAACAGTAGACTCTAACATGTATGGCAATGCATGGTTTTTAGTCAGTGGACTGTGAGGCGGGGCTTCTTTTATTGTAAAGCCAAATTGCTTGGTAGCGATATAAGCCAAAAAAGTTCAACTTCTGTGTTTAACAAAACCCAGATCCAGATCCGATGTGTTTATGTGGCTCCTAGAGAAGCACACTAGCTATCCCTTCAACCATCTGTGGCTTGTTTTCATGAACAAAGACAAGAAAATAACTATGAATTTGACAATAAAGGCCAATCCCCACTGGAAGTGTTTTTATTATTATTATTTATTTCATAGGAGTCTTTTACCCAAGTGTCTCACAGATCAAATAGGATTCCATTCTATTAAATGTGTGTGGGCATATTTTAATCACACAGATACTGCGCCGCATATGTGTTTAAAACATATTACCACATCCAGATTAATTGATCATTGCTCACAGTTTGTCTGTGTTGCTGTTTCACTCCACGCAGATTCCACTCACTCACTCACAGTGAGCTTGGACATAAAATCAATCAATCAATGCATATAAACATTGTTGATTTCTTCCAATGAAGCTGACAAGAAAACTATTCAGTAAATCAGAAATGTTCTGTTTATTTCTGCAGTCAGTCAGCCTGGAGAAGGCAGGTTAGCTCCTGCTAACAGACAGCAACCGGCTGTCACCATAGTGATTGAAGAGAAAATAACAGACAGACATTGAGTCAGCTAAGTTAGGGATTTCACAATAGAATGTATATGCAACACTTCCGCTTGTTTATGCTTTTGAAAGAACTGACATCCCGCTAATGTCTTGCTCCCAGTGGTGATTCCCATGTACCTGGACCTCTCGATTCTCAGTTCTCTATTAAAGGGAATGTAATGTTAAGAGGTTACATCTGCAGAAATAGTTTCTGTGGTCACTTGGGGGCAGCAGAGCAGTCAATTAACTTAACATTGACATATTATTATGTTCTTACATTGTCAAGTGCTAACATGTTAGTTAACTGTTTTATTTATGACTCCAGCAGACCAGGATTATCATTAGTATTCATTTGGAGTTTTGTATTGGCCACCTAGATAGATTAAACTTCCAGATTTATTCTCCTTTCATTCTGTGGTCACTACCAGCTCCTGAGGGAAATATCTGGCACTTTAACTGCTAAATGTTCCACTTTGTTTGCCAGCCACTCACTTTTTTTTTTTTTTTTTGATCTGCTGTGTAGTGGTGGGCAGGTAGTGTACAAGGTCTAGTTATTAGGTTTTTAGAGCTATTTCACTGAAACCAGCCACCTGCTGGGTCCTGAAACAACTCTATGGGAGCAGTAAGAAAGAACCAAATCAGTAGAGAGTCCCCTCTCACATTACACATGGTCATTTAAACCATTGTTAATGTAAAAATATTGATCGGTTAAGCTTTTAAAGCATTAATGCACAGTTAGCCACACATCTCTGAAAAAACCCACAGTGCCTTATTTTTAACCTATAAACATTCAGCGTATTAAGTGGAAATCGAAGTCCAAAGTTCGAGCATTTAAGAAAGCCCACAAAAAAAGCCTGCAGAAGCACTGGCTCGTGTGAAGGCCACCACTAAGCCCCGCCATGCCTGATTATTCCTGCTGTGAACATGACAGCAGACCAGTAAGAAGACATATATCCATATACAACAGCCCCCCAGGGACAAGATTACATGTTGTCTTCACATTGCCCATTATTCCATGTCGCTACCCAGTCGGATGAGGGAAAGCTACACAGGCACAGAGAGAGCGAGAGTGAGGGAAAGCAGCCACACACATTTTTCCTTTGCCTTTGAACCATCATAATGAAACTGAGTCCTTGAAGTTTTAATGAAAGTAACAATTTACCATTCTCTTTTTCTTCCTGGGCTACTGAGCTTATGTTGCTTAGACTGGATCTCTAAATAAAAAAAAGGTTCCTTTAATCTTCTTTATGCTGGCTGAGAGAGGTGCTCCCATGCATTTAAATAGGGCCATCCCTTGGACACACATGACAGCAGGGGTATTGACAGGGGCTGCAGGTGGCCAGCAGGGGCCATATTTCACAGACTAACCAGGCAAGCCAGTGGCCATCGGTTCTGGGCAGTGTCTCCCCCAGTCTTATCTCTGATATAGAGGAACATTATTTCTTTCCCTATTGCCTCTACTGCCTCCAAACATGCCCATTACTTGTATAAAAGTGCCAGTATCCTTTCCCTCCATCTTTTTCCATCCTCTGTGTGACCTGGGCCTGTCAGATAGATGGACAGCCCTTTGGCACAGAGCTCCTCCTGCTCGTGAATGCCTCTGGAAGTGAGATTGAGTGGCACAGTTAAACCCGACCTCACCTGCTTTCTCTCTGGGGAAAAGACGAGGTTAGGCGTGTGTAGAGGTTGTGTCAGTGTGTATCTGGTGTGTCACAACATGTAGCACTGAGTGCATAGCCCTGTATGTGTATATATATGGGCTTCTGACCGCCCCTCTGAGTTGCAACTGTGCACTTTTTAACATTTCACCCCGCTGTGTGAATTAATAGAATGCTGCCACCTTTTCTTCGATGTCTGTGCCCTACATTACTACAGGGTCAGCTGCTGTGTGTATGTGTGTGTTGTTTTGTGTGTGAACTTGCTGCCTCTCAGCCCCGTTGGTGTTCAGGTCAATCCCACTGTTAGGCCTTGATCCCACTTTTATCACCATGGGCTGGATAGGAGTAGAGAGGCAAACATGTAGGGAGACCACAGAGAGACAATAATACTGAATACAGAGTGCTAAGTATTAAAAAAATGCTCATTTTACACTGGTGAGGCCAGTGGGTAACTGCCGTGGCCCATTAATGCCTTCTACCTATTACATCCATTTAGGCATATGAAGGGGAGAGAACAGCGTGAGAGAGAATTGCCTTTTTTTGTGTGTGCTTGGTGTGTTTCAGTGGCACAAGCCTGTACTTCAGACGCACACTGAGAGATATCTGATTTCAGAGGCTTCCTGATGGCTCAGTTGTAGAAAGCTCAGCACTGCTCAGGTCCATGTGGATTCAAACTACTTCCCTACCTTCCCTCTACCTGTCTTCTGTCAGCAGTCAGGAAAAAAATGAAGTACATTAGGAGTGTGAACCATGCAATTCTCTTTTTAGCAACGCTACTGGCATAGCTAGAGGGAATGGGGTGTCGCTTTATTCACCTGTCAGTGGGTCTTTTCACCACTTTCATCCAGACTGAAATTTCTCTACAATTAAGTGATGGATTGTTTTGAAATGTTACACAGACATTCATTACTCTAACAGGATAAGGCCTACTGACTTTGGTGAGCCTCTGACTTTTCCTCTAGTGCCACCATGAGGCTATGACTGGTTTGATTGGTATGTTAATTTTTTTAAACTTGTGATGAACTGCTTTAACTTTGGAAATGTACGGCTTGTGGGCTGGCATGAGATAGAATGCTGGATGGCCCATAGAGCATTACTTAATAACAAAACAAAATGATAATAATCCCGATTTTTTTTTTTTTTTTTGTACTTTTGAACATTAATTCCAGTGCAAAAGTGAATTGAAAAAAAATTGAGATTGTTTCCAGGGAGAAACTCTGCTTCAGGCTAATAGATATTATATTGTTTTGTTAGTAATTGGCCCCTAGCCTCTTGTCATTTTAAAAAAGTGGCATCTGGGCAAAGCAAGTTCAATGTCCTTGCCTTAGAGTGTCATTTATTATAACTCAATGGGAAATACTGTGCAATATCAGAATTATTAATAATGATTGAGACCGTTGATACAAATGGAAAAGGTAGCACAACCCAGGTTCCAAAAAAGTTTGCACGATGCATAAAACATAATTTAAAAAAATTAATTCCTCACATTCAGAGTGGAACTCAGATTACTTTATCATAGACTTATATACAATTTCCCCCCCTCCTGGCCATCAGAAACATTGTAGGTTTAAGGCACCTACACATTGTCTTATTTTTTTCAGAATTGGAGGTTGCCCCTTACTAAGTATGCTTAGTTAGCATGCTCACTAATAAGTTTAACTTGTAAATTTTCTAAACATCAGCGTATTGTTATTGTCACAGTGAGCATATTAGCATTTAGATTAAAGCACAGAGACACCAAAGTGCAGTCTCACAGGGCCGATAGCATAGCTGTAAACTCTTGGTCAACTTTAATGTTCAGTTAACTAAGAAAGATGGGCTTTAGAGGATGAGGGTTTTAGAGCCACTGTTAATGTCAGGAGTGTGTCAAAGAGACTCATGAAATTCACAGCCTGACATCTGTCATGGGCTCTGAGTGGATTGTGTACTCATCCTCAGTGTTTTCTAGTGAGTATACTTGGCTGCCCCGTTTCCCAGTGCCCACTGCCCTGCCAGATGTCTGGCATGTTATTTAGTTGGACCATATGGTAGCCAGCGCTGATGCAGTGCTTTACATACCAAGTCGTCTGTGTGGTAGGAGAGCGCTAAACACTTCTTGTGATGGAGCATATGTCTTTTCGGATGTCTTTTTGATGAAGGGCTGCTTTTGAAAAGGCCTGGGATAGAACAAGGGATTAAAAACCAATGCTGACTGTTTTCAATATGGAGTTAGTCATTGGACAGCATTCAAGTATTCCACTGCACATTTTGTTTGTAGGCTTTGTCAGAAATGTTCCTGTCTTAATATTATGTGTATTATAAGCAGGAATACAACATCAGAGTGTATTAACTTGTTTTTTTTTTTTGCCTTAAACTTATCATGCTACTGCTTTGTATTGTATAACCTTGTTCCACACTCGGTTTAAACTTTTCCAAGCACATACATGCACTGTAATCAAAACGAAGGCCCTCTGAGAAACTAAAAATACGACTCACTAATGAGAAAAAAATTGCTTATCACTTATGGAGGGAAATATTTATGACTCTTCATTATAATATGCTGCTCTCTACTGCATAGGCGTCTCACAGCTACAGTAGATGAGTGTTGTTGAGCATTTGCCTCTTCCCGGCACTTTGATGGTGCTGCTACGGATTTAATGGGAAATATTTTTCCCTGGGAGGGTCTTTGAGAGTTGGCACTGGTCGGCTGCTGCAGTGGCCACTGTGGTAAGTAACATATGGGCTTGTTATCTCTCCTCAGAGCTAGAAAACACTCTACCAACACCAGCCACTTGCTCATTAGACTGCAGCTCAAGGCAAAGCACAGAAACAGAGAAGGGAAGACAGAGGGAGGAAAGGAGACCGAGAGAGAGTGACAGTGATGAGGCAAGAGTTGAAGAGATGGAATGGCAGCAGACGAAGAGGACTAAAGAAAGAAATGCAAGGCAAGATGGCTGAGACCGAGATTGTGTGGCTGTAACATAATGTATGAGCACAAAATGAACATTTGCATTTAGGGTGGCACGTTTGCATGAAAGACAAAAGAGTTGATGAAAGGGGAAAAGCAAGAAGTGACACCCACTCAGAGACAGGAGAGGAAGTTCTGTTCGAACACACCCATCCCATCAGCTGATATAGCAACAGCAGCAGCAGCTGTGAGCCCAGTCAGAGTGTGTGAAAAGCAGTGTGGGGTGGTCTCCAGCTGAGTATGTCAGGTGCTCTGCACTCTACCAGCTGTTCACAGCTCTCCACACAGAGAGAACCAACAAGCTGGATGAGAGTCTACAGATCTGAAGCCCAGTCAACACTAAAACAATGCTGGGACTGCATTTCCACTCTCTGAGCCAATTACACACAATGAGAGGAGTACAATTGCCTAAAAGATTTCCAAATTACAATTCATTCTTATTTTTTAATAATTTGTGTTTTTTTTTTTCTCAATCATTTATTTGGAGCTGTAACTAATAGTTACTTTCATTGTGTATCAATTTTATGGTTGCTTTTGTTCAATTGATTAATGATTTAAGTTATCAGAAAATGGGATCTTAAATGATTTTTTTTGGTCCAGCTTACTTAGACAACTGAAACTATATTTTGTTAACAAAAGCTGGTTTCTGTTTGTAGTCAATTCATATTCCGCTTGTGCCATACCATTGTTATAACATCCATGTGGTCCAACAGCCCAATAGTCCAAAAAGTGATCTTTCTCTCGTCTTAACCAAGCAGTAATTGTACATAGACCTTATCATTCCTCAACAACCCTGTTGTCAAACTATTAAAACTAATTATTTGCAGAGCAGGCTTTGGTTTATTGCAGGGACAAGAAGGGGGCAAAAGAGGCGAAACACATTCACCAAAATGCAGTCTTAGAACTCCTTAGTTATAATGTGATAACAATCAAGATGTTTACTATCATAGCTAGAATAGCAAATTTGTGTCTCTCATCTCTAACTCCACTCACATGTCTCAAGTTGCCATTTGGAAGGAGGATGGATTATCCATTCATCTGCTGGCTTCACTGGGACCCCTACTATATCAGCCCCTCTCCCAGAGGGTAAACTGCATCAGAACAATATCATAATCTCAAAATATTTAATTACAATTAAAAAACAGAAAATCAGAAAATCCTAGTAGACAAAAGCTGTAACGGAACATGTGGGATTGTTATTGGCAATTGAATCATGTAAGTTCACCCTAGCTTTATGACTTAAATTCAGAAATTGTACATTTACAGCTGTATAATACTTTATTTTTCAACTTGCTATGAGCAGGAGGAACCACAATCCATACTCTGTTTTCTCTGCCATGCTTTATGAAAACAGTAGGAGTGCCAACCTGATGGGATCAATTCTGATTAACCTGTTTTTGCTGTGGTTCGTATCCTTTTATCTTGCTGTGGTTGTTTTCACCAACAAACATTTTGCCTTTGGCACTTGGCCTTACAGAGGAAGAGAAATAAGCAGCTTGTGAAACTCTGTGTGACAGCCCGGGTTCAGCTTGTGCTGTGCTGTGAATGTACTGTGGTTTAGTGCTCACACAGGCACTAAACTGTTAAAGTGCTTACTGTGGTGTGCGGATCTAGAGTGAGGAATGCTGTAAGCTGGTTATTGCAGTATCACATTACAGAGAGCGGCAGGTACATCCATAAAACGGACTGTTGGATTCTCATCCTTTTAAGTCCTATTTAGCTCATTGGGAGAATACCAGAGGCTGACCGGTGTCGGTCGTGTGGATTACAGAGTTTGCTGGAAGAGCAGTGTGACTTTTTATTTTTTAGACTAAAGTTAAAGTCACAGATATAAACCTTGAAGAGTTTCTTATGTTGACAAGTTCTATGTATAAATAGAACTATAAATGGGACGCAAATACAGAGCATGGAGAGGGGAAAATGTTTTGTCATCGCTGCTTTACATGTAGCATGTTTTGATGTGTCAAAAATAAACTGGATGATGGCATATGGTTGTCTCAATTAGAAGTTAAAAAAAAGGTCTGCCTTAACAGAGTTTGCATAAAGTATGACTGGATTTGGCCAAGCACGGCGGGTCAAACATCATCATTTTTTACATTTGTCCCTGTTGATTCCATTTTACCTTATTTTGTCTTCTTCCTTTTATTCCCCCAACGTTATGACAGAGTAATATTAAATCACTGTCAAAATAATATAAATAAATGGTCATTTGCCCGTTACAAGTTGTGGAACACTTTCCCCTGCAAATTAAGACTCATTTCATGGACAGGAATTAACTGTGTAATTTGGGTCTAATTAGAAGGCAAAAAGAGCATGTTTAGATTAGACTAATGGATAATTGTCCTAAGTTTGCAAGCAGTTGTTGATTTAAAAAAAAAAAAAAAAACTTCCCTGAAAGAGCTGTTAAAATATTAACTGGCGATCTACTTCAGCCTAATCTTTTGTTCCTGATGGGAACATGGACTGTCTGGAAATCAGAGAATCCATGTGCATGAGTTTCAGAGATTTTAACCACACAAATGTACTGAAATGCCCTCAAAAACAGCCTGTTAAAGGATCAGAATAAGGGTATGTACTGTCAGCCAGGAGGTTTCAACTCGAAGATGCAGGTATCAAATCAATATCAAGATTTTCCTGAACAGAAGATATAGCCTGACTGTCCGTCATAGCCAGAGGAGATCACTCATGTTAAGTGAATTTTGAAAAGTCTGCTTAAGTTCAGAGGGGTGGCGTGCTTCCTGCAACTTGGACTCAATGTCAGAACCTCTATGCTGATGTGTTTGAGATGGAGATTGGAGACTGACACTAGAAATAGTTGCTATTAATTTTAATAGGAGGCTTTGACTGCATCCTTGTTGCTGTGGTTACTTTGGTGTCTGTCAGTCTCTCTGTCCAGCACGACATTGTCTTTATTTTTACCTATAAATAGTAACCAATGGGAAAATGATTTAATATGTTGACTTCATTTGATGTGCCTCTGAGAGCAAGAACCAAACTGCATGTGTTGTTTGTGCCGCTGAGAATGTGAGTCATATTATATATTTCCTTATATAGGGTTTATATTATTATGTGTCAGGTGGCTTACGCGTATTGATCCTTTTGCTCCTTTGTCATTAGAATGAAAGTGGTGAGAGTCCATCAAGCAAGATGCAGACTGAAATAAAGAACCTTTGGACCTGATCTCAGGTTAAAAGTTAATAGCTGCTAAGCAAGGAGTCTGGAGGCCTCTAGTCTGAGGAGGGGATGGAATTGTTAATGGTCTCACAACACACACACACACACACACACACACACACACACACAGCTATACATCTGCGGAGATGCACACTCAAACTCTCCCCGTTATGTGGTGCACTTTAATCTGGTGTATTGAAGCAAATGAGGGCAAATCAGGTCATATTGATTAGTGCTGATTGCTGGTTTGACTTCCACACAACATCCTTGAGGGTCTTCAAGGATCAGGGGAATTACACTGAAAGGCCATCTGAATGCCACAATAAGCCAAGCCGTAATTTGATTGACCACTTCTAATGCCTGAATGAGCAATGAGACAGTATGTTGTTGTTTTGAACTTCTACTTTCAATTTTAATTTGCATAAATCAATAGGACACTGTCTGAGTTTACTAAGGTGTGCTGTAATAAATAAAATCTGTACTTCTGTTGAACAGATATAAAAATCTCCAGTCATTGTTTTTAATGGAGAAGATACAAAATGATCAATAAAGTCACCACAGATCATACAGATTTGACCATTTTTAGCACAGTTGTATAGTTCAGGTTCTTCATTTTTTAATCCAGGCAACATGGAGTTGCTGCATATGTGATTTAAGATACACTTGCTTTTAATTTTTCCAGAAAGCAATTATATATAGTCATTCCTTAATATAATTACTGTTATACACCATTTGAAAATAACTCACCCTTTAATCACCTTCCTTAGTGGGCATTTATAAATCACCATGGCAGATCAAGACTGACTAAAGATCAACAGCAAAGCATGAACAGATATAACACACAGTGGATATTCCAGGAAGAGACGATTTGTCTGAATTAAAGGCTCAGATATAGATTCTGCATTCACCAAAACATTTCTTGCCATCCATCATATGAACAAAAAGGGGAAGGAAGTATCTGACTCTCTTTTTTTGCATGATAAAAATAAAGGTTATGGGCGATCTTGTCCCAAAACCTCCATACATAACGAGCATCCATTTTGTTTTGTTTTTTCTTTTTCTTTTTTGCCTGAGTCAGAGTGGTCCCTTAAGACATGGCAAATTATGAAATTTATGTAACATGGACCCAAGCAGATCCTCTCTGGATGGGAAGTGTGAAGTATGAAGACAACAACAAGAAATCACAATTCAACACATCAAACGGTAATTCCTTGTCCTGACAAACTCAAAGGACTATTATATTTCCCGTGGGTTGGCTATGACGACATGGAGTTT
>JAOWBC010001387.1:4656248-4677097 GCA_028566105.1 Hypoplectrus providencianus | reverse complement strand
AGTTTATAGTGTGATCTTATGACATAGACTTTCTTGTCAGGTTAATTAGATTTTTTTCACAAACACAAAAAAAGCAGGCTAACAGAAACCCATAAGTTATGCATATTTTATGTCTATTGTCCCTGTGCTGTGGACAGCATCACATTTCGACAAACATATCACCAGAAGGGAATCAATGAGCAAAGATTAAACTTTAGTCATTGTGATTATAAGACATACAATGATGTCCTTAATCTGGGACACCCTTGGAAAAAATGTTTAAATACAGTGAAATATCTTAACTCTTTTATTGTTCTTACTGGAACAGAAATGAGAGAAAAAAAAGAAAATAGCATTCCCACACCATCATTGCCTTCCTTTCCTGAACCCCAGTTCTGCTGAACCAGCTGTACAGGATGGAAGTGCAAATAGCTTTGGAATAAGAAGGAGAAAGTGATGGTAGTTTCACACTGGGAGGAAAATGGTAAGTGGTGGGGTGTAAAAGGCATCTAAACCGAGCTGCATAGGTATATGGGTTGTGGGAAGGCTTGTGATCTCTAATAACCCTTGACTGGACATAGTGACATGAAGAGGAATCTTATCTGGAAATGGAAGAGCAAATATAGAGAGTGGTATTAAACAGTCGGAGAAATTGTACCTGGAGAAGCAAACGCAGGTTTCTGTATAAACTTGGATTTAGCTTGTCTGGCCATCTTTGTTTTTCTCATTATCATGAGCGTCATGATATCATGAGCCTCTAAATCATCTGATGGCTTGAATGCAAAATCTGCGTTGCCTTTTCTTGGCAAGCCGTCCCCACTTTGTGAATGCCAAGCTAAAAGTACAAAGCTATTGCTCCTGAGGAGGGATTTACGAAGGATCCTCCACTGGGCCGAGATAAGAATTACAGCTTATATGGAATATATAAACACACACATTTTTCATAAGAACTGCCATTAGTTGGTTTTATTAGAAAAATACTATCTGGAGCATTTTCTCCTCTTTGACCCTCCCTGGCTGCCTGAGCTGAGCTTGTTAGCACAAACCGCTGCTACCTTACACCTCTGTTGTTTTCCCTCGTCCGTACAAACACCAATTAAATGTTCATGTGATTTACAAGTCGGTGCCCTTGTGGGACCCTCATCAGAGGAGCACCTCTCAGCACAGACTAAAAAACCATCTCCTTAATTAATCACCTTGGCAGAGTTAGGTTTCCATATCAGGAATTCAGAAAAATTCTCCTTTGGAAAAGCACAGAGAAAGCTCTTTTTTTTTGCTCCCTTGCTTCCATCTGTGCCTCTAGCAGGCCATTGCATCTGTCTCATATCCGGGACTTCCTTTGAAAGTTTCATAGGCATCTTGGGTTTTTAAAGCACTGCCGCTGCTGACGGCTACAATTGTGATGGGGAGGAGGCGGTGTCTTCTCTGTCATCACCTCTCTCATCCACCCTCTACCCTTTTCTTCTGTTTTTGCAGCAGTTCAGAGTACGTAGAAGGGTAGGAGGGGACCCACTGGCATTGCCAGGCTACTTAAGCTTCTTCTCCCTGCAGCAGCATCATCGGCCCATTTCTCAAACCTGTACATTCTCCTTTCCTTCAGTTCTCCAGTGCCAGGCAGAGAGAAATTAGTGTGTATCTGTGTCGCTGCAGAAAACACTCCCTGAGGTCTCAGATCAAATGAGATCGTTGCTCTTCCACATTTTGCATGTGGTGATGTGATAGGACAGGCAAAGTGTGTGTTTAAGTGTGCAGCTCATGCAATGCAGATGTATCTTGTCATTACATCGAGTAACAGTGTCAACATGAATAATTGAAGGGATTGACGATGGATATTAACAATGAGTCACACAGTATGGGGACATACTGTGTAAGCTGCAGAAAACAAAATGTGTGTTTGCTACTGTACTTGTGTATGCATACAGGTGTGTGTGTATGATCCAGTTGTAAGACGACAACTGACGGCTGAGCCACAAGGCTTAGCGTTAATCTAAAGCGATACCCTTTATCAACACGAGCACATTGCAGACATTTAGAGATGCAGCACGGCGATTACATTTTGCTCCTTTTGTTGCTCCTCTTCCCTTTGGACTTTTATCCTCTTTCAAACATCTTTCAGTAAGTTATGATATGTGTATGGGGTTAGATATGTAAAATACTAACCATGTAAGAGTGGATGTGTGTGCACCCAAATGGCAAAGGCCAAGGTCTCTGGTTTGTTGTTGCAGAATTCCGTATGGCTGAGATTATACTCGAGGTCACAGGAGGTCAAGTGTCACATAGCGAGGTCAAGTTTCAAGGAATGTTTTAATCATTGTACTACAAGGAAATTGCTATTATGAGGACGGATAGCTTCACACATCAGTGGTTAGGCTCACTGAATTCACAGGAGTTTCAGCCTACAGTCATTTTTTTTTTTGCAATTCAAAGACCATATAGAGAAAGGCAATTTAGACAGTTTCCTTCCCACATTGACCCTAAATTTGTATAGTTAACCCCGCCTTCCTGACAAGACATCATGACATGGTTGAAAAAATAGATTTTTCTAGCTTCTAAAAGACCAAAAGTCAGCCAAGGAACACCATCTACGTAGAGTTAAAAGGAAAAAGCATAGCAGATGCTTGTTTAATAAGGTAAATTTGTTTTGTCTCTGAGTAATGACAGGAACCACGTGGTCAACAGACTGGTTATTTTGTTCCTTTTTGAGGCCTTTTGCTGAGAGGCTGTGGGCTGACCTTGTTTTATAGAAAGCAGGTAATTGGCAGCAAAGCTTCTACGCACTAAAAGCTAAAAGCTAAAGAGCTGCGAGTGCTTTCTTCTGATTATCTTCTAATGGTTTCAAATTAGCTGAGCATAATCGCACGCCTCCTCTTTACTCTCCGCCACATCACTCCTCCGAATGTCACATTGAGAGCCAGCGGGGGGTAAATGTATGAGCGAGCAAGATGAGCCTAAGGAGACAAAGTACAAAACATGTCAAATGGTATACACAGAAGCAATGGGTACAAATGATTTATGCAATGCAATTAATGTCTTGGATGTAAAGAGCTGTAACTGTGACTTTTCTATTGTTCTTTTTGTAAAATATAAACTTCTCTCTGACTCTAAAATGTTGTTTTATTTGGCTTCTTTTCACGTATTCCACCATAAAGTCACATGTTTATTGTTGTTTGAACCAATTGTCTGGTAAGGGAATGAATTTTGCAGTCAGAGCCCAGAGCTGTCGAGTTGTTTATTGTTTCCAGCTCGTGTTCTAAAGAGCAGAGTAGAGTTTGGCGCTGTAATCCTTGAATTGTAATGAACAGTTTAACTTGAATATAAAGCAATCTGACAGAGTCCAGGTGGGCACGGTTGCGTCTTGTATTACCTGCTGCCTTCCCTGCTTCTTTTCAAAGGCTAATTTCATGCTCAGTATGCCTGCATCTCAGATGGACCAAGTGAAAAGTGTTGACATATTTTTGATACATACAGAGAATAGACCACCTGTGATTATTAGAAATGGAGAACAGAGGGGGAGAAATGCAGACTGAGAGAGAGAGAGAGAGAGAGAGAGAGAGAGAGAGAGAGATGTGTTACCATTTCCTGAGAAGGACTGGATTATTTCTTGATCTTAAAATCCACTTTGTCAGTCTGTTTTCCGTTTTTTTTTTTTTTTTTGTTTGTTTTGTTTTTTATAATTATTATTATTTTTTTTTAATTCCAAGTGTTGGCTGTAACATTCAGGTCAAGCAGTGTTTTTTTTTGTTTGTTTTTTTTGTTTGTTTTTTTTTAGCATTTTTATTCTGAGTAAGCTTCATAACATTGAGAACCCTCCTTTTTAATGGGTCTTTTGTTAAATTGGAAAAGACAGCTATGAATGGGCCAAATCAAACATCATGATATTGCATATTTGTCATTTAACTTTGTCTTTTTTTTATAATTGCTCCATTTTCCAAAAGTAACTTAAGTTTACCTTTAGGCTACAGTTTGCTATAAGCATACTGTTACCATATATGGTAAATGAGGACATTTAGCTTGTAAATGAGCATGTTTGTGCATGAGCATATGTAGAGCAGGTGTGATTTCACATTGTTCATGGCAGATAGTCATGTATATATGCATGTATGATAAAAATACCAACTGTTTTGTTTGCTCTTACTGGCAGCTCAAATTTACAATGCATGCCCGATTTTCTGGACATGAATATCTGGTATGGACCATTCTGCAAAACGCTGGATAACTTTCAGTGAGACTCACATCCATATTATATCCAGTCTATGTTTTAACCACAAGGTTAACTTTGGAAACTCCCAGAGTTTGGTCAGGGCACTTTCTGTATAGTTCATTCTAATAATAAAATATTTGCAATTTGCATAATCTGAGCATGACTACAGGTATATAGAGAGAGAGATAGAGAGAGAGTATGGTAGTAAAGTAGTAAGGTAGAGAGTAATATTAATAATATATAGGGCACCCCCCCAACATCCTATGTTGGTGGTTACTGGTAGTAAATCTTCAGATATGGATGTAACTCTCGATATGTCTTATCTTAATTAGATGTTCTGTATATCTTTAATATACAAGAGCAAATTAGAAGAACAAGTTACAATTCATTTCAATAGAAGTATCCCAAAAGAGACAGCATAACACTTTGAACTTTACTAGAAATAATAGAAATAATCAGTGATTACAACCATTATCTGTCATGCACAATTGTTTCTAAACTGCATGAACGTCTCCCACCCTTAAAAGAAATCATCTCTACACTAACCTGAATGTTACAGGACAGATTCCGCGATGTTAAAGCTTAATGGTGCAGAGCCATTACGCCCAATAACATTAGGGGTTTATTAATGCGGCCGAATGGCTATTCACTGCTTAAAACACATGCTTTTATTTTCCATCAGTCATGTTGCTATCAATTGCAGCCCACACAAACCCATCAATTTTGGTGGTGTCATGCTATGGACCTATTTTAAAAACTTCAAAACTCACAATATTGTCCTGATTAGAGTGTTTGAACAACAGCTGCAATAATAAGCGCATTCAAATATAACAAGTAATGAATGGAGAGGGAGTGATTAATCGTGCAAAGATTCCTCTTATCCCATGGTGAATAACTTGTCACATGGGCTAAGGAAGTGCCTGTGGCCCTCCCTCTCTCTCACTCTCTATCTCTCTCTGTGTGGGTACATAATGCACAAACACAAACACATTCCTCCCTAATTACTCTTGCGCTCTCTGTGCTCCTTCTCACTGTCTTTCGCTCTCCATTTTTTTCCTTCTTTATTTCTTTGAAGTATGAAATTAGAGTTGAGAGCAAGGTCAGTGTATTTAGAATGTTTTCACAGGAGATTTGTTATTTTTTGAAGAATTGGGAATACCAAACCAAATAGGAGATCATTAGCCGGATAGGACATGAGGTTATTTTGGGCTTGGGCTGAAACCTGCTAAACCTGAAGATGAGAAACGCTCCTGTATACTGTAGCTTGTTATATATGGCTAGGAATGGAAATTAATTCTATTTTGGGAAGTGTATAAGAAAAATAAACTCAAAACAAAGTAAATTAGAAAATACATTCTCCGAGGCTAAGAAGTCTGAGAGTACATATCTAGTGAGTGTGCGCCTTTGCATTGTGCAGGATGTGTTTCAACTATTCTCATATCATGCACTCTATACCTAATTTGTGTGCAAACTGTAGTATGTATCTTTACAACCTTTGTGCTTGTTAGGAAGGTAATTGTGCATACCCCTGGAAACCACAGCTCTACATACATGCATTTACAAACACAAAAAAGTGCAGTAAAATTAAATATATAATGTCATCTGTTAACATATGCATAATTTCCTCTCAGTAATATATGCAAGCAGTCGGCTGAGAGTTCAGCAGAGAATGTTGACAAAATAACACTAGTTTGCCAGTCAGACTTTTTTTTTTCTTTACAATTCAATATATGTCTTTGGAATGTTTAAATTGAAAATTTCAACTAATTCCTTCCTCCAACTTTCACCAATATGCATGAACACATTCACAAGTAGAGAATTTCAGGTAGGGGCTAGAAAAACTCACATGTATAATACATTTGAGTGTTTTTGGCCCATACCTGTATCCATTCAGTCATTCATAAAAACCCATCCTTATGGAAGCCATTAGCAGGAAACAGTGTATCTCTATGGAATCCATCCATTCTATAGTTATAGAGGCAAAGTGCCTTTCAAAGAGCTGCCCTTTCCAACATTGTTCCTCTAAGGTTGACCTATGACTAAGACTGCAATCCACTCTTTTCTTCTCCCTCCTCCCTCTTCAATGCTGACAGTTGGACACCAGACTATATGGCCATGAGAGCTGAAATGTCATTCACACCCTTTCCTTCATTATTGTCTCCCTTTATCTCCTTTCCTTTTCCACTTGTCTTGACTTCTTTCCTCTCCCCTTTCCTCCCATTTATAGAGGTGACAGGGTTATCAGAGTATGAGCAGTTGTTTCGTACCCAATCCATTTTTATCTATGCTTGCAAGGATTAATTCTCCAGTCACACATCCTACCCAGCCAATCAACTTAACCATCCCTCCCCACCCCAAGATGGGTTGTTTTTGAGGTGGAAAAAAAGCCAATTGAATTCTTTGTCACCTCAATCGAATGCCTCCGCCCCAGCGCCCTCACCCCCGCCCCCGCCCTCACCCCTCATTCCATCTCCCCATATCTGGAAAACACATCTTCATTTTGGCTTGGTCATTTGACTACAGCAATAACTCTGTATGACTTCATTTAAAATGCTGTTTGGCATCATTGTGAAAGTCTTGTCAGTTGGTATTACAGAGATGGGTTACTCGGGGATGTTATGTGAGTGTATGTGTGTGTGAGAGACAGAGATGTTGGTTGGGTGGGTCGGGTGAGATGGGGGCTGTTAGTGATGCTGTAGAGAGACAAAGCTTCAATAATAACCTTGCTGGAGAAACAATCTGAAAGAGACAAACACTGAAAAATTGTTTCTTAGAAAACATGGTCGATACGGAGGAACAGGGAAGCTTTATTTCAATTCAGCCCAGCAGCTCCTCTCAGATTTAGATAACATATGAATTCCCATATGATGCCGTCGTCACGAATGTGTTTACAACTCAGATCGTTAAGTACTTTAAGGATGTATTTTTGTGTGTTTTTGTTGGGCTCACAGTTACCAGGCGTACACAATAACTGTATTGTTGGGGTAATCAATATATATCTTAAAGGGAACCTTTTATAAGAACATGTTTGCATGCTTACATGTTAAAAACACTTTTTCTCATACTGCCAGCTGTTTCTCCACCTCTATTTACACTACAAGATGCTTCCTTATAATGCTTGTCTTAGTGAGCACCTTCTCTGGAAATACCCAGTGAACTTCTATTGGTCTGCATTTCCAGGTCTTCTGCGTCTTCACTCTCGCTCTCAATATTAAAACCAAGAAAACTAGATACACTGTTGTAGACGGATCGTCCTTCATTTCTATGAAAATGTTCAATGGTGCACAAGGCCAAAATAGTTTGAATTCTGTTGTGTTCTTCTTTGCAGCTTTGTATCTTCTATTGCTCCCTCACATCCATAGGTCCCAAAGAGCAAATGCATTACAGACTTACAATTGCAAAGCCAGGTACTTTTGGTTTGGTGCTCCCCTAATTGGAATGGAAATGTATGGCACAGGGGAAAAGTCTTTCTGGGCCCTATGGCATGGTAGACGTAGAAGTTATAATTCCACTATTTGGCCATGACAAAATCCTCTTAATGGTGGTAGCAATCCACCAAGAAGGAGGAATGGTTAGAATGAAGTAAAGTGCCACTCTAATAACCAGTAAAAGCATCTAAACCAAAAACAACACATAGAAGCACACTGGAGTAGGACTATGGTCAAAAATGGGGAGAAATAAGTAACATGGGAGACCAGGATTGCAGGCTTCCCTAATGTTAGAGGATGATAGTAGTTCTATATAGCAGGGGAATAACAGTACTGTGATGGCAAATTCCGTTGAAAAAACAATGCATTATTTTACTCTATGTTCATGTCTAAGCAGTTTTGCATAGCCACCAAAACTGTAAAAGGGCAAAAAGGAACCCTGCTGGCATTGATAACAACCACAACAGGAGTGCATCTATAGTGCATTCTTTATTGTAAGACTACTGAGTAACTTTAATGGAGCAGTTGGAGTTTAAGTACCCTGTTTATGGACAAATTGACATCAGTTGTTGAGAGCTGGCAGAGTCTGTTATTCTCCACACCAGCTTTTTGCAGCTGATTGTGCTGCTGTTGACACTCTTAAACAGGTAACCCGTAAGGTTTAATGGTTTACTTTCCAACCCAGCTTTATATGCGTAAATGATTTCGATGGATGAATAAAGGTGAATCTGATGCAGAGAGTGTGCAATGTTATTTTAATAATAGCAATTAAGGTTTAATGCACTACCATGCATTTGAGGTCAAAGCCACACACTGATGCAATTGATTTATTCAAAATTTGACATTTCACACATTATTCAACCTGTTAAATTCACACTTCTACTGAATGACATACAGAATAAAGTCTACATGTGCACTGAGGGTTAGAGAAAAACCTCAAGCTTACTTGAGGAAATACTGGAAACAGCCTCGGGCAGATTAAGGCAAGAGAGCCCAAAACAATTGTTGAATAAAGCATGGAGTGCTGGAGAGTTGTTTGATGTGTTTTAATTTTTTAAGATAGACTTCTAAATAATCTATTAGACCCCAATCAGGACTACAAACATGAAACACAGATACAATATTTAAATTTGGTTGTGAAACACCCCTCAAATTTAAAATGTCCTTTCAAAACATACTACATAGAGAATAACAAAACATTACAAGGATGATGCACAAGTTCAAACATAGATAGAGCTGTCCTAATGCCTAATCATTTTGGACCATCATTTAACTAGAAGCAGGTGTGTTTTATGCATTTATAGACATTTCAACATTATATTTCCTTTTCGTTATGGTCTTAGAAATGGTTCTCAATCCAACAACACCTCCTTTGATTTTAAAGCATTTCTACTCTGTGGGTTAGTTTGGGACAGTGGAAGGGTCACATTGCAGGAACAGTGAAAATGCAAGAGATTCAGCAAGCTGATGATGAAGGATTTTGCGGGATTATTTATGAACTGACTTTGAATGACACGCTGATATTGTGAATATGCTTAATAGACAGCAGGTTATGAATGTAGGTCACAGTGGATCATAACTAATGTGCTCCAACACACATTTTACAGGCTCAATCATCCCATGTTCTTTAGAAAATGATTTATCAAGATCACCTCCCTGTTCCTTATTTGCACAGTGTTACAGCCTGGAAAACAGGGATAACAGTTCAAGAGTTGCATTCAAGATATATGATATATAGACTGGGTTCACCTGGAAAATCAAGCTGCAAAGGTCATATCTCAACATATCAAAGTAGAGCATTTGCATTAAGCTGATTGAAATCAGGCATTTCTGTTACACTCAACAATCATGGCTTACTTTAGTCTAGAAGCCAAGTGAAACCTGTCAAGTTTTTATTTGCCCTGTCAGATAAGTGTGGTCACTCTGCCATTCAGAATGATTTCCAGCTGACCTGGCTCTAAGTGGGCCAGTCACAACTGTCTGACAAACGTTAGGTGTGTCCAGCCTGAAGGAGCGCAGACACACCTGTCTGTTCAGAAAACTTTCTACGATATGATTTGTATAATATCATATGGAATGTGACATGTAATGAGTACAGTGATGACATGTTAAAACCACTGTTTTACTCCAAGTCAAAAATCCAAAACCATTATCATTAGTTTGGGAAAACTCAGAGGTTTTCAGAAAGATGAGCTGGAAACACACACACACACACAACACACACACACACACACACACACACATACATGCATACCTGATATTAGAATAGTAGTTCTGCTTATCTGAAGTTTGGAGAAAAACCTCTTCCTGATTTACCCACATTATTCATGCTCCAACATTCATCATATTCCAAAGTCATTGATCATTATTTGTATTTCTGCCCTCGTATCTGTATATACGATACCTTATCTCAACCACTTCACCCACAGTTTATGGAAACAGTGATGTATGCCCCCTACGTCCTTCATGATTGATTGCATCTTGGCTGCTGACTCGCTTTAAAACAGACTGTACCCTCTTAATTCAAGTACATTTTTTTGTTTCTTTCTTTTTTGCAAGAGTTAAGGCTTTTCCCTCCCACTGCCTCGTTCTAGGTTTCTATTTATGTGTGAGGGAGTCAGAGCAGTAGGAGTAGACGGAGATCATGAGGCAGGATGATCATTAAATGCTGCGTCGAGATGAAATAACTCCGTGTTACTTTGAACATCAGTGTCACACACGCGCACAGAAAAAAGGTTCTTCATTTCACCTCTAAATTGAGATTCATATATGAAAGCATACTTTTCTGAAAGCGTGTGTCTGAACTCAGAATCAGAGTCAAGCGTCTGGTGGGTCCCCATATGACAAGAGAAGCAATCTGTTTTCATGAGCTCAGGTCCCGGGGCAGGATATTAAATTGCTTATTTGGATCCTGGGTTGAAAAAGTTTACTGTAAGTACCTCTGAGGGCTATAGCAGAAGGAAAAAAAGGTTCTTCAAAGCTTTTTTAAAGCTCTTCCTTTCACTGAGAGAATCAAGGTCAGCTTGTGTTTGCATTTAATCTCTGAAACTATTGGCTGTAAACAGTGAAGAGATGCTAATGGGCGTTCAGGGAGCACTGCAGCTGGCATGGTGGACGAGTAGGGTTTTTAAAAGGAAAAGTGTCAGGCAATTGTTAGGTTGAAATGTGTTTGACACAAAAATGAATGAATCAATTTTGTTTATTCAGTTATGTTAACTGGTAGAAGATGGGAGCTCTCAGTAAGCAGCTTTTTAAACCCTTTAAATAGCAATCACATCAACCTTGACATCATTCCTCTTGTGTCTCCAGTTCCAGCCAACATCTACAAGGTGTCAGAAGACATCACAGTGAATGAGGGCAGTAACGTCACACTCAGTTGTTTGGCCAGCGGCAGGCCGGACCCTGCGATCACCTGGCGGCTGCTCAACCCCTCAGGTAAGAATCATCCAATCAGTGCTCATTATTATCAGTGTCAGTCAAAAGCCTGCCTTTTTTTTTAACTACCCAAGATGCCAAAAACTCTCTTTTCATTAGCCTTATTGGTGCATACTTTGAATAAGGGTTATGGAATCAAATGGATACTTCAGAAATGAGCATGCTCTGCATTAGTACAAACAGGATTATTATATAATATTTATTTCAGATTTTTGTTAGGTAAGGTTAGGTTAGAAATATGCTTGAATTTGAAGATACACTCCTTGAAAATTGTTTGATTTTGTACATAACCTGTTGTTTTATAAGTTCTATGACATGACATGTTCATCATATAATGGTAGGCTGACTTTGTAATTTTTGTCTTAATATAACTTTAAAGCTTCATCACCATCAAAGTCCTGCTAGGGATGATAACTGAGAGAGAAGCATTTAGGTTTACGTACCTTGAGAGTGCGTAAGAAGTGCTTTAAATGTACTCTTATAGCACTGTACGCCTGACATCACGTTGACGCTGCTTAAATCAACTGAAATCACTCTTTACATTTGCAGCAGCATCACAAATATCCACTGAGGATGAACTTATTAAATAAGACACTCTTGGATCTTGGATCATAATCATCAGATTGTCTACACAGCAAAACTAAGCAGCCAAATATCTTAATTTCCATGATGCCGATGTGTCAACATGTTAACCACCAGGCTAAATACACATATTTATGGAAAGGCTTCCAATAGTTAAGTACAGCAAATGAACTGATAAACTGAGGTTCATCTTCAGTCATATTTTCAGTCTTGTTGGGCAATTACAGAAGCAGATTGACTGATTGTTACCTCTGCCAACGAGGTTATGTTTTCAGTTCAGTTTCATTGTTTCATTATGAAAAACTCACTAACCTGATTTTTTTCTTTATTTACTTGGTTGAGGGGGATAGCTTGGGTCAAGGCTGGACCAATTTCATTTTGGAAGATTTTGTCCTTGGCAAACGTCTGCACGTTCTGAGTGCCTTTCTGTTTACATCTGCTGCTGAAGCCTGGCACTGTGCAACGGCAGATGAGAAACTGACAAGCTGAATAATGGGCCATCTCAAAAGTGCATGCAAGTTTGTCGATGAAGCGTTTTAGTTTAGAATTCCTTCTCCCATTGCCGTTTATACAAATGTTAAGTCTTCAACAGTCCTTGAAAGGATCATAGATTACAAAAGTTTCTGCAAGAAAATTTAACCAAAAAAAACTTAACAAATTTTGACATCTCTGTCAAAGTGCTCTTAAGAATATTTAATTCTGTGCTTCTCAGCAACACTGTGAAGTCATGTGGCAAATATTCACTGACAATAAGACAGACTGCAGGTTGCTTGCACAGACCAGAGAGGAGAGGACAAGAGAGGAGAGGTTGAAAAAATGTCAACAGTTAAATATGTATAATATGTAAGGACGCAATCTTTTTTCCATTATCCATGACAATTGTAGGAAAGGTTTTGTATATATATTAACAAAACTCCTCAAGAATCAAAGCCAAGTTCTAATCTCTTAATGCCACTAAATGATTAAAGTGAATGTGGTGGGCCCTGATTATAGCAAGAACTGTGGCTAAAGATCACTTAAGGTGGCCCAGAATAGATTGCTTACTTCCCAAAACTTACTCCTCAAATCATGCTTTATTGTTTTTCGTTTATTTATTTTAGTACAGTGTTTCTGTATTGCTAGTCTATATTTTATGTGCAAAATATCTCACAAATAGAAATCTAAATTACATAAGAAACAAGCAGACACTGGCAATATCAAGAAAAATCCAATTGCAGATAAAAAATACAAATATTTGCAGCTACTAGCTTTGCATTAACTGAAGCACATTTCTCTAGCCATGTGTAGTTTCCACTATCTTTATGTGTGAAATTAATGCACATGTGTGTACATGATATCATAGTGTGAAGAGATAGAGTGTCTTTCCATATATGTTCATTCAGATAGTGGCAATACTGTTGCTTTGGGATTCAATCCAATTTCAGAGAAAAGATTAATGTCTTCAGTTGCTGATAAGCTTGTAGTGTGATGGATGGAGATGCTCCAGTCGACAACACCTCAGTTTGATATCTCTTCTATTTGTATGTCTTTATCAATTACTGTATCAGTTTGTCAGTGATGCAGACGCGTTGCATCAAATACATCTGTCTCCTGCACCTGGAAGCTAAACAACATGGATGGGTGCATTTGCTACTTTTGCCTGTTTGCGTTAAAGGAGAGTGATCTGTTCAACTTAATCCTGTGAAGCACATGTATCTGAAGGACAGCTTTACAATACTGTGGCGAAAACTGAAAGCTCCTCTTCATTTTCTTCTTGTTAGACTGAAGTTAAGCCCCCGAGGCTCACTTTAGATAGAGCTCCTTTGCAGGTTTAAGCAGCTTTTGTTCCATGAAAATGGATGCATTTGTGGATATAAAGTGAAGGAAACAGCAATAGCCTTTAGTAAATTGTTTAAGCGACAGTAAACTTGGCTTTATGAACTACACCTCTGCACATTCTGTACAATTTCTGCCACACTCCGTTTTTTGTTTTTTTTTTTGTGTTGTTGTTGTTTTTCAATTATTGCCTTTCCCTCTATTTGTAGAGGGAGTAGTGGGCAGACCACCTTCGACAAGTCTTTGTTGTTTACTGAAACAGTGTGAATGGTGAAACAGTGTGACAGAAGGAAAATCCTGTCAGCGTCCTGGCAGGATCGGATCCTGTAAGTCTACACAGGCGCATATGGCTCCAGAGATGGGGGGTCCCACACCATTTTCAAACACTGGCACTGTTCTTGTTTTTGCTGTTTGTTTTTGCTGTTGTCTTTCACCTCAGAAACCCGAATTCTAACCCAGTTTCGAGAGCGTGTGGGGGACTGCTGAGAGGGATAATAATGTCTGGCAACCTGTGGTCTAACTGCCTCGCGCCTTCGCCTGCCTGGGCGGTAAAGCTGCGCCGCTCAGCTGGAGAGGCTCAAAAATATTTGCTGAGATGTTCTTGAGTCACTGAATGCCAGTCCAAGTCAAGACTCAAGTCTTTTATTGTGTGCCAGAGCCAAGTCTCAATTCTCCAGCATGAGCATGGAGCCTCCGCTGAGGATCTTGCTTATACTTAGATATTACCATACATTTTCCATACATTTTTGACCCCTTTATAGCCAATTTGTGTCTCTTTGTAAACATTTTCATTCTCTGTGGTGATCTTTTGTGTTTTTTTCTAATCATTTTGTATCACTTTACATGATGTTTTTCACCTCTTTGTTGTCTTTTTGGTCCACTATAGTAATTTGCAATCTGTATGCAGTTGCAGTTATGTAGCTGTATGCATGTTTGTAGCTGGGGGCAACTGTGTCTGTGCCCTTAAGGCTGATTCAGCAATGCACCCATGCATCTTAAATTTCAGCCACATGAAAAAATAGGGCAAACAACAACCTAACTGACATACTGGTCAGAAGAGACATCCATTTCAGTAGACAACAAAGCATAACTAAAATACATTTGGCATATTTTGACTAATAATGTTTGCTGAAATTGACCCAGATCAGCAACAGTCTATATTTGCCACTTGAAAAAAAAAACACTGTTTATTCATGTCAAGCACATGATTAAGGGCTGTTTAAACAAAGTGAACAAGCATCCACTTATCCAGAACATCCAAGCATCCAGAACAGCAGTATCATAAGGTCAGGGCTAGCGCTAATGGCTAATTATCTGATCTGAGACTGTTGGTTTGTTCAGTGTCACACTAGCTATGCTGTGGCAGAGGCCAACTCTGGCTAAGTTGGTAAAAACACAGTCATTCATCAAGAATGTTCTCAATGCCTTGCAAATTCACGAAGAACTTTTATTATTTGTCATCAGTATGGTGTGACAGAACGACTACTTGACTATGACTTACAGACTTGAGTGCCAAAATCTGTCTGAAGCCAATCCTTGCATAACCACATGCATATTCATATTCAGATTGATGACTGTGTGCACATGTTGCTGTGCACAAATGTGTGAAAATGCGACGGTGCTGGCACCATTCAGCAACTACATTATTCATGCAAATGCAGTGCAAGAGCGACGACACACAGGTATGAACACACTCTCATATTAAAAAATATTTAAAGTGAGGGCCGCACAACAGGCCCCCAGATTAATGTCATCACAAATGACTGGTCCTGGACACATTCACATAAACCAAGGATCCGTCAGTGTGTGCTTGGGGTGCAAAATGGACAGAGCAGGTTTAACAGTGAGCAAGAGAAAGGTCCGGGGGAAAGTCAAGCAAAATGCTGCAAAATTGTCCATATGTTTATGAGGCATGCTTAGTGAAGTGAAACCACTTGAGAAATGCAACTGCGACTTTACGGTACAGCTAATAATTCACAAACAACTTCAACATAAAGATGGACCAAAGGCTAGAAAAAAAGACCCCTTAACCAAGTGTTTTTTTTTTCACACATTGTTTATGTTTTTTTTCTGTAAAATACAATCCTGAAAATATATTAATAAGTATCACTGGAATAAAATGGTTACAGTATCAGACTCTGACATTGGCCTGGACTGAAGTCAGATGCCAGGCCCGAAATATCTCACTCCCGCCCTGACAAAAGCCACCCAGGGATGCTTCTCTGTGGGATAGAAAATACACTCACTTTCTTTCTTTTCAACTGAAAATCATTTTCAGAACCAGGTTGTCAAATGATAAATGATTAAAGGAAAATCTATTTGCATGACCTTTTCAGACGAACAGACTCTTTCTTTCTGTTTTTTGACTCTAATTCATATTTAGAACAACCACAGTAAAAATGTGCACTATTCCACCAGCAGTGACAGCTATCAGCAAGCAGTTTATACTGTAGCTTGCAAAAATGTTTGAAAAACAAACATCGTCTCATTATGATGCTCTTGTTATATCTGCTGTGTTCTTAGTGCGCTTCTTCCCCTGCCTTGTAGCCATTAACTTTAAAGTGTTGCAGGCCTAATAACTTCTGCATGGAAAAAAAAGAGTAAATATGGCTTAACCCTCTGAACCCCAAGCCGTTTCAGGGTTGTTGTTTTTCTGCTCTATTTACATTTTACTCACTGTGGCCTTGCATTTCACTGCAAAATATAAATCCTGCAGCTCTGTGGAATCAACAGAATCATAGCTAGAAGTGGGAACAACTCAAACATTTATTTTGCTCAGAATAATCCAGTTATAATGATGTACATTGAAATAAAAAGATGTTGAATTTTTCTGACAATTATCTTTCTTATTATTGAAATAAAATTTAGGTAACATATAAAAAAAAATTCCAAGTTCCCACATGTGTTGCATCCACAAATTGAACTGTTTTATTGAACTGCATGTTTAAAGCCTCTACAACCTCTGCTGTCCTCTCCTCTCTGCTCTGTGTAAACAGCCTGCAGTTCTGTCTGATTCTGTCATATAATCATGGCTTCATTATCTCTGTGAGGACCACAGAGTTTAATGTTTTATATTTAGCTGCTTTTAAAGTGGACATGATAAATAGACAAAAAAGTCAATTATCTCTCCTTGTGTTTATGTCAGTCCCACAGGCAGAATGACAGAGCTGCAAGAAGCTACTTTCAAGATTTAAGAAATCTATATGTGACATATAAAAACAAATATGCTCTTTCTATCAGATTCCAAGTAGATATAACAAGAAACCTGAAAAGTGTAAAGGTCCGGCTACGACCAGGTGTGATAAACCCAACAGGTAGTGCCGTGGTTTGATACTGAGGAAGCACTTTATGCCAAATTAAGACAAAAAAAAAAAAAAGCAGGCAAAGAAAGTTTGCCCTAACTGCCAAAACTGTAAAAAAATAAATACTTTACCAAACTGACAAACTCACAATAACGACCCTAAAAGTCATCAAACTGCACACTGTAGTCAGCTCTTGAATACGTCTGTTGAAATTTTTTTGAAAATGCTTATTTTCTCAGAGGCTCAGAAAAACCTCAAGCCATCCCATACAATTCATATAACCTAAGTGACAAATGATGCCTCCAATGCTGAAGTTAAATGTTTTCAGCCAACTGTCTAAATTGCTATTCCATCCTAGGATTTGTTATGAGATAGTTAATAGTGGGGTTGTCTCAGGGTGTCCACATTGATTACAGCTGTCATCTGTTTCTACGGGACCATCCAAGCTGAAACCGCTCTTTCTCAGCTCTGCACAGTCTTATTTCTCTGCTATTGTTGCCTTCGTTGCTCAGTTATCAGGAAGTTAATTAGATTATAACTGACGTGTGAGGATTCGTAATGACAAAAGCACGCTGGATGGATTGAAAGATAAACAAAAAGTCTTTTCGGTGCTTGGGATATACATATATGTATAAATGCATAATTAGACTCCAACAAAAATACAGTTTGTGTCATTCAGACAAGAGGTCAGGCAGGTTATTGCTTGCACATCACTGAGTTACAATTGTAGTTAGAGGATTGCCGGAATGGATTGAACAGATTTTCCCAAGGTCCCATAATACATTGCCAGAGAGGGTCAGACACAGAGAGAATCGGACCTGCCGTGTTGAGACTGCAGAGAGCCATCAGATGGAATGCAGAATATTGTGGCTTGGTAAATATTACAATCCTTTGAGCATGATAAAAGATGACAATGAGGCAGGAGATACTTCATTATGAGTAAGGACGCGGACTTCTGCGGGCTGAGCAAACAAGGTGCTTATTAAAGTGCTACATGCACCAGTTCACCCAAAGGGTTTATTTGTTGTTTGGCTTACATCACGAAAGCAGATAACAAGCAAAGTTTAACAATTACCCCACTCACAAACAGTTTGAATGAAACTGAGTGTGAAAATAACCCTTTGCTTCATACACTCAAGACATGGTTAGGTGATTATGACCATTTCCAAGTAGTAACATTGTTTTGTGAAGCCTGTCCATAACATATGCTCATAACATACTGCTACATAAGCAGTAGTCCTGTGGCAACCAGATTTACAATACACAACACAAAAAATATCATATTGGTTACCATTGGAATCAGCTTATTATTAACCAGTTATGCAATTGTTATTAGAAGGTGACCTCTAGTAAGTGTAATAAGAGCAACAGTTTATATCCTGTATACCACAAAATCTCATTATTTAAACTTAAATGCATTTTGTATGTCAAGCTGTTCTGTTCAATGTCACAGTGTAAGCCATGTGACTATGATGGTCATGCCAAAACCTTTTTAATTTGATTTGATTTTTTTAAGTTGTGTAAATCTAAACTGCCCTGTTGCAGGGATTTTGGCAGCATCTTATGCTTTACATATTTGGATGTGCTGCAAAAGTTCCACAATGCATGACAGCTTGAAGATTCTATGCTGTGTAGTTGGTTTAACACTGGGCTTGAACTGTGCTATGTGGTAATATACTGCATATCGCTCTGTTTATATCGCAATGTTGATAAACCAGCAGCTAAACAGTGTTTTGCCAGTTAACAGGTCATTTAGACTATGGTGTACGTTCTGGCACTTGCACAGAGGAGCGAAGCTGAAGCAAACAATCTCAGTGCACTTTATGTTCTATTTATGTTGTTATCGTACAAATGATGGACCACTAAGCTTAGCTTTATTTTACCCCTAACCATTATGTTTTCCCAACCATGCAATGATTTGGGAAGGCAGAGATAAATCAAACAGGCAAAAATTAAATATATATTAAATAAAATATTACATAATAATATACCAGGCTTTATATGGCAGATCCAGGAGGGTTTTTTTTGTTTAATTTGGAGGACTTAATTAATTTTTTACAGTTTTGTCTGAGCCTAAAAGTCATTTTAGTCATCTTCATGTCTCTCATGAAAACATACTCCCTCATAAATCAATAAGCATTAATGGCTTTTACCTTGATTCCCCCCATCAGTGTAATTCATCAAGAGAATACGTGTTGCCATCATTTTGTACTTTCACTGTAAGCCTAAAAATATCGACCAATATCAGGTCCTTTCAGTTAATCATTAAAAACCAAGAAAACAAAGCCAACACATCCATTAAGTGTCTCTTCTCAGGGCTGTGTCATTGAATAGGTTCTTTTGACCAGACAGCAAGAGAGACAGGCATAGTTTATGAGATTTTCTGCAGAGGTAGTGTAACATCTGTCTCACCTTTGTGAGACAGTGGGCATTGCTGCAGGTAGCACAGTATATTGTAGGTCTTGTACTTTTTATCAAAACAAGTTTTGTTCAGCTTTTGCGTGGGCGCTGCTGTGAATATTGACTGTATAGTTCATTGCTCAGACTTGCAAGGTGGATGATGAATAGAGAATGGAGGGCTGAGGAAAGCAGAGGTGGGAGTGTATTCATTGGGATGGGGAGAAAAAGAAATGTTGGCGTATATGGTAGGTATGTGCAAACATATCCAATGTTGGTGGGACATGCCTTTGCTGAGACATGGACATATCCGTCAATCTCTTTAGCTGGCTACCTCCCAGCCCCTTTTGTGTTAACTCCCCAAGAATAGTTGGTGGTATGCTGGAGCTCCTGGGTGGTGGAAGGTCAGGAGAATGGCAGCACCCCGTCGAGCACAATGAGGGGGGATATGGAGCCGCTGGTCAAGCAAGAAATCCATCTCTGCATGCCTCCTAGATCACCAAAATAGTGGACAGAAGAGTATGAAAAATATATGCCCTCTGGCTCCCTCTGGTATTCCATGACACGAGGAGGACCCATGCAGAGCCAGGAAGAGGAGGAACTGATGGTAGTTATGCTATCCTCAGGGAAAAAGGCAAGGAAGCAGGAAACGAGAGTTAAAAGACAAGGGAGACAAAGAACAGAACAGTGTTTTAGTATGCAAATGGCCAGTTTCATTGGATGTTTAATCATTCTTATCATTAGTTATAGTAACTCCAGTAGTTAATTAATGTTGAATTATGCATTCAAGCTCCTCTCACCTCTCTGGTGTAATAGAGTTTGTCAGTCATTTAGCACTGCAGGGAGGACAACCACTGTGGACCTCGGCTCCGCTCAAGCAAAGACACGCACATCTGGACATCTGAGGAGCTTGTAGTGAAGCTGATGATTTTAAAAAGTAGTCTTGATGTATTCGCAATGCTGCACCCTGGTGGCTGAATGGGTAAACGACTGCAAATTGAGTCCTGGGGACTCATTACAAAAAAAGTTTCAAAGAAAGGTGAATTATTTTATTTCAATAAAAAAGCAATTTCTGTCCTATATCAGATTTCCTATCAGACTCAATCAAATCCTTTATCTAACAGTAAATTTGGTTCTCCAATCAATATTTGTCCTCTCATGTCTGTATCTTTGATTAGTAAAGTCTGTATGTATGAGTTTGTTAAAAGTTCTTTATAAAAAGTTATCCTCCTCAAAATTAATGAAAATTTTTCAGTTACAACTGGCAAAAATCCCCATGTTTCTAGCAAACTCTCGCTTGAAGATCTTAAAAGAAAAACTGTCAAATGAATCTCCCTTTAATAACATTAGAAAGGTAATAATGAAGAAAGGGAAATGTGTTTATCTTCATTGGAAGCTTTTCTCAACTCATGAATTAAAAACTGACTCTGAAGCTGAGATGAGGAACAGACACACACCCTTCCCTATGATGAGCCTGAGTTGCCCCCAATCGGCTACATTGTTTTTGCTCACACTCTGATCCATTTCAAAAATGTTATGGAGGGTTTACCTCTATTATCTTGGCAACATTTGTCTAGGTTGCGACATTTCCTTTAAAACCTGACTGGTTGACATTGTCACACAGTAATCCTTCTTTAGAGTTTTTAGTGTGTAGAACACAAGGCTTGTTGATCTGTGTGTCAAAGTGTCAATAATGCATCTGCCATTTTT
>JAOWBC010001387.1:4629080-4639436 GCA_028566105.1 Hypoplectrus providencianus | reverse complement strand
TGATGATGATGATGATGATGATGATGATGATGATGATGATGATGATGAGGATGATGATGATGACGGCCCATAGAAGATGGTTTAGAATCAGTGATAAAGTTGATGTCGAAAGCTAAATGCCTGTTAATGTTAATGTCAAACATTAACCTGGTGTTCTGTGTTTTTGTCTCTCTCTTTCTTCCTCTGTCTTTTGCTTCTTTCACCTGTCTTTCTATCGCTGCAGCAGACCCGTTGGACGGAGAAGAGTACCTGGACATTATAGGTATCATGCGGAACCAAGCGGGGCGGTATGAATGCAAGGCCAGCAATGACGTCGCCACGCCTGATGTCAAATACGTCAATGTAGTCGTCAGCTGTAAGTAACTCACCATATTTCATGCCAGGAAACACACATTACACTCAACAGATGAAAGCTTATAAAAGTCAAGATTGAAATGAAGTGTAGAGAAGTCACAAAGTGATAGCTGAAGCTTGAAAGTTTTGGAGTACCCTTCAGCCTTCTCAAGATGGTTCCAGGTAGAAAGAGAAAGAACTCCAGCTTTGATTGCAGCTGTCATATCCATGGTAATGTACCATCATCATTTCAGAGACACTTAGGATTTCAAAACAAGATCACATAATTAGTTCTTGTCAAGGGTCCACATGAGATCTGACGAGTGTAATGCACATAGGTTGGATTGATGAGCTGCTCATGAGACATCACAACCCAAATTCCCCCAGAGGAGTTACAGAAATCTCTTTGATCCCAACAAATCACATATGGCTGGTTGCCCAAGCTGTACTTAAGCCAACTCCAAGTGTCTGAATGAGATGATAAAGATTTCTAGATTAAACCATTTCTTATATTACTAAATGGAAAACGGGCATTAATCCACACCGATTATATCTCTGGCCGTTGTGACGTCTGCAAAAATCATTACGTGTGTATGATAAATGTCAATAAATTTGATGAATTTAGGGTCGTATTACTGATGAATTTTCTCAGTCAAGCTTGGAATTTTGCATTATATAGTAATTTTCTGGGATTTTAAGGCCCAATACTGGTACATTTTACACTGCCATATGTGATATGTGAACTTTGGTTACACTTTACCTGATGCCCATGTTCATAAGGCATTATAAACATACTTAAAATACAGAATAATATGCAATTAAAACTCTGCAATTATAATTAAGGATCATTGTGTGTTATAAAAACCCTAACTAGGATTCATTTTTTGTTATAATACATCTAAATCACTTTTCTAATGCATTATGATATGACTTGAGATTAGATTTGTGTCCATGAACTCAATCTCTGTTATGACCTGTCACGCAAACAAATTGATTTTACAATATGTGTGTATTATTTATGCAAAGATTATTTTTTCTCACTTAACTTAAAGCAAGCAATGACCCTTTGCACTGACTCAACACCAGCTTTAAATGTATCACATCTGCCCATGACTCAGGAATTTCATTACCTCACTTAAAGCACCCAATCACCACTTAGAGTAATAGCATTATAATCATTCTTATGATGCATTACAGTGTGATTACTCTAAGTGGCCATTGGGTGGTTAAAGTGAAGCCATTTAAGGCATTATAAGAATGATTAAAATGTATTATAAAATTATAACAACGTATTACAACTAAGTGAATCAAATATTTATGGGCGCTTTTAACCATAATTGCACATCGCGATAAGCTAATTATAACAATTGAAGGTATGTTCACAATGCATTCTCAACATGGGATCATAGAAGGTGATTCATTGTTGGTTGGTTTGTTTGTTTGTTTGATATTATTAGTGACATTATTTAATGCTTGTATCAATTAACCTACTTAGACATATTTGATGAGATAAAATGAATTCACTTAAAGAGACTTGGTTATTGGTTTTAAGATGTAACTTATTTCAATGCTATGTGACTCTGCAGACCCTCCAACAATAAAGAAAACCCAGAGCTCAGAGACTCAAGTGGGCCGCATGGGGACACTGCAGTGTGACGCCACCGCTGTGCCCACGCCAGAGTTTGAATGGTACAGAGACGAAAAAAGGTAAAACTTCACACAAACTTACACCATCACTTTCCACTGTCAGATGCAGATGCTGAGCACATGAAGGTGACTTATTTGGAAAATTCTCCCCTGCTGTGGGATGCTTCAGAATCAAATGAAAATAAAAAATAATGATTAAACAAAACCTTAAAAAAAAAAAAAAAAAACAGATGGTAAATTTGGCAGTCAATAGTTGCAGATCAAATGTAACTAACACTCTGAGGAACGTGTTTCAAGCTCAGTCTATTCAGTTACTGTGCTTTATTCCAATCAAGGACAAGGAGAGTGAGATAAAGCACATGAAGTGTGTTCAACCAGGCAAACAAGGCATTAAATAGAGCACAAGCCATTAAACGAGTTTTGCAAGTTCACACTCCAGAAGCGCTAGCTCAAAGTTCAGTTCACACTGATTAAAATGAACTGGTTTTACATCAGTAGTTCAGAATTATGAATTTTGAACTAGTTCTTACTCATTAAAGATTTCTTCATTTCTCTGTGACTATTATTCACTAGCAGTTATTTCCTAACAATGTTGGAGGCTTTACTTTGTTTAAAACGCATTTGTTTCAATTTTGTTGCAGATGTGGCTGATATTCATATTTATTCTTATATACAACAGGCAGAATATGCATATGATTTTTACTTTATTTCCTGTTAAAATCTGGACTAATTTCCTCATAGAAACCTCCTCAAATGTTAAAAATTCACTGGATTTATCAGTATACTGGTAGCTGCCAGCCATGCCTCTGCTGTGTAGAAGATTGTTCCCTATAAATACATATTCCTACCTAAATCTGAACCAAACCTTTTCCATAACCTTGACCACGGAGGAGGACAATATCATTCAAACAGGAGGGAGGCACTTTTGCACATAACACCAAATGCCATAAATCCTCAGGTAAACAGACACACCGAGCACATTCAATGAGAGTGCCCTCTTGGAGCATTCAAGAACAACACTGGCCTTTAGTTGCTTATATCACAACAATTATCTCAACTTTAACAATAATCCACCTAAGAATTCATAAAAAAAAAAAAAAAGACTTGAATGTCCAAAGCTATTACTTTTCAGATATGAAAAACACTAACTGTTTTATTAAGCTATAAACTAGTGATGTCCACATGAAGCTTCATGAAGCTTTCTTTTCATTTTTTGATCGCACTAGATGGCAATCAGCAAGGGTGAAAGCACACTGAATTGCAGTTTGAGCATTTTCCTGTTAGCCAAGAGTGATATCGACAAAAATGCAAATACTGGTTCTTTTGGGCATCCTCCTGTTCACCAGACCAGCGTCAGACAATGGAGTCCATCCTGGCGCCCTTCATACTCTGAAGCTCATTTATTCCTGTAACTACCTCCTCTAATGCTTCCAGAGTGGAAAACCTTCCTCCCTGATACATCAGATTACTGGAAACAATAAAGTCATTGTGGACAGCCTTCACAGCAAAAGCTTTTACTGTAAATATATTGCAATTGTTTGGAAAGTTAGAACCAGATTGATTATATACTCCCCCTGCAGTTAATTTGGGTTTATTCTCGATTTTAATTTGATCTAATCTTGATTAGTTATAACTAATTACACTAAAGAATCTTGTTGGCAACATGCATTGCCAACAGATTGCAGGAATAACCTGAAATTGACTCGACCTTACTTGCCGTGAGGCCAACTTGGTATTGCTGCAACTACAAATACAAAATAATGAGGCCGAAAGAAAGAGATTTGCATTGAATTTACTTAGGCATGACCATGACAGCTGTAAGAGGATGTTTCATGTGAGCACAATTAAAGAATAATTAATGAATTACATTGCTTTCTAAATTAAAAAGCAGCACTGTTCCCTGTGCAAGCGCTTTGACGACAGGAATCGCCAAGCTGTCTTTAACCTTTTGAATCCCAAAACAGATTTCTTCAAGCAATTACAAAAATTACATTGTTCATGGTTGAAAGAAACTGCAGAAAAGGGCATTATAGTTTAAACTTGAACATTCTGACAGTCCTTGGAGGGATGACAGTTTACACTTCTAAAACATTTTTTCCATGTCTCATTTAAACGTTGCCAAAAGTGACATCAAACCTTGCACTCCTTAGTGACCCTGTGAAGCCATATTGATTCTGCTGAGTCACTAACAAATATTCACTGAAGCTCAGAGAGAACTATAGGCTTTTTACGCAGACCAGAGAGGAGAGGACAGGAGACGTCACAAGTAGAGGTTGAAAAAATACAAATAGTTCAATATGTATGATACATGGAGCAGAAAATGTGTTGAACATAAATGAGTTCAGTTGTTATTCATAATTATTCAGAGAAATTCAATTAGTTTTTTGTTTGTTTTTCTGGTGTATTATAACAATTTCATTCTGCACAGAAGAGGTTTTTGTTGAGTTGTTTACACTTTTAGTCAGGGTTGTGCTGATTCAAAAAAAAAAAAAAACTGCAGGACTTATATATTGCAGTGCAGTTCAAGACCACAGTGAGTACAATGTAAAAAGAGCAAAAAGAAAAAGGCCCTGAAATGGCTCGGGGTTAAGAGTGTTAAACAACATGATTCTATTGAGGTCTTTCAATAAGGAGGCCTTTTTGTTTTTTTAAAGGCCTGGGTCAGACGCTTTCACCTTCTTTCTCCAGAAGAGTTTTCGCCTCGCCTCCCAAATGTGCAGCAGCTTCATCACTTCTCCCTCAGTGCCAAGAACACTCTATATCATTTTGCTCTGTGGTTATAATTGATCTCTTTGATCCCTTTGTTAAGTCTGCCCTCACAGTGGTCCCATTGTCACATCCCAATGTTAATTTGATGACATCATCTGTGTAGTTTGATAATGACTAATCACCCACTTAATCACCCACTAGGCTGCTATTCCGTTGTTAGATGAACATAGCCGTGAGAGAAAGCAGTGGAGTCTGTGATATTCTTTTGAGAAGAGAAAAAAAGGAGAACAGATTGTGTTCCTCTGCATGCAATTTATAAAGTGTAGTCAGTGAAAATCTCAATAACCCTTTCCTCATAGCACGAGTAATTCCACTGAAATGGAAATCAGCTTTCCCAGGAGAGTGTACTGTCTCCTGTGAAACCTCAAACCCCATGACCAGACACAGATGTTCATTGAAAAGGCTTTCAATTTAAGTGTCACGTATGTGTCAGGAAAACACTTGAAAAAGATGGAAGTGTAATGACATTCTACGGCAATGGCGACCCAGACTTTCCATTTCAACACTCATAATAATAACCAGAAAGAATCCGTAATCTGCAGCAAACTCAGCACCTGAGTCAGGCTGCGAACAGAGGAGTTGCAATCGGGGAAAAAAAGAAAAAAAAACCTAATGATAAGAAAATTGCACACGCAGAGCACAGTGATTTGCAATTTCACTCCCACCCAAACTACAGCACTAAAAGTTCACCGAAGAAGGGAGAAAAATATTGGAGGAGTGTCACAAGTGTTATCACAGATATGGTCTCTAAAGTAATAGGCCTATCACACCCATGCTCCAAAAGCAAGATTTATGGTTGTTGAAATATTTTTGCATTATCTGTTGTTTCCAAACGCCATCTATCTCAGTTGTTTCGTCCCCTGGAGGATTTTGGCTTTGTGCCTGTTCACAGCCCCCTTCTCCCTCTGTGCCAGTGGAAAGTGTTATTGCACTTTCTCCTTGGATGATGATGTTAATGCACCATAATAATATCATTTATCTTTGCCTGGCTAGTTAATTTCATAGTCCCCTCCCCAAGAATCAAAGCTAATGCACTGTGGCCTGTTGTGTCTTATTTACCTGATTGTTAAGGTCTTGCTTCTGCAAAATCAGTTTAACCTCAGAAGCACACAGGCGATCGGAGGACACCCTGAAATCTGTATGTGAATGAAGAAAATATATAAGCTAGGCTTGTTGTCAAGCTTTTGATTTCAGCAAAGGAGACAGTGCCAGATTGACCACTTTTCTGTGATATATTTTTTGAAAAATGTACTTCGTTGTCTCAGACAGAGGTAAACAACAGCAGTCTCTGCATTTCTTGCCGGCAAGTATTGATTTTTACAAGCTGAAATGACAACTTAGCTCTTTGATTTAGTTTAAACGAACTGTGTGCTCCAATCCCAATATTACCTTGCTATTAACTATGCCAGAAAAATGTATTACGTATACATCCCAATATACAGTATATCAAATTCAGTATGCCCAAAACACAGCGATTTACTACAGCATATTGGCACATTATTCAGTGTACAAACCAGCATCACTGCTGGATATTCCTACTCACAATCCCCTGCACAGGAAGTATAACCAAGAGGTTTCAAAGGTCAAGGTGCCCTGTTGTCATGGAAGAGTATGTTCCAATAATGTGCAACCTATATGCAACAGTAAATACTCTGAAAGGGCAGCTACATGCACTCTTATCTAATTATTAATGTATACAATTTGGTATAGTGCTGATGTTAAATATGGGCTAAATAGAAACGTGATCATTTTCAACTAGCCATTCTTCCATAATAAACATGTCTCCAGTTAAGGGTTGCACCCATAAAGGTGACACCCATGGATGCATGTAAGGATGGACGACAAAAGTGAAGCCCAAACATCTCAGTGGCCCCCCGGTGGCTGGCTGCAGGGGAGATCATCAACCTCACACCAGTATCAGGTTGTTGTTTTTTTCATAAACTAAAAAATGTATGTAATTTGTTCACAGCAAGAGGACCACGGTTAGATTCCGGTTAGACTCCAGCTTGCTGATCTTCTGTGTAGTTTGCATGTTCTCTGCATGTTGGCGCCCACTGGCTCCCTCCCACAGTCCAACCATATGCAGCCTACATTTAACTGGTGACTCTAAATTGCTCTAAATAGGAGTGGGTGAGAGTGTGAAGTCGTCTGTCTCTATGGGTCTGCCCTGTGATAGTCTGTACCCGCCTCTCACCCAACGTCAGCTGGGATCAGCTCCAGTCCCGCGGAACCCAAGATTTATCTGTGGTTTAACATTATCATTTAAGTTAAAGTCTTATCACACTTTCAAGTGTACATTTTTCAAACTTTGTTTTCTTATTAAAAGTTATTTGATGCTTTGAAATAGGGGTTATATTATCGCAGATATTTTGTTTTGGGGTTTTTTCTTACCGTGAGGAAAGTTTTGCCCATATTTATATATAGTCTGTGGTGACACCTGGAACCATAACTGATAAATTTACAAACCTCCGGCTCTGTTTGTGCTATTTAAAACCCAGAGTGAAGAGTGAAGAAACAAGGGCGCATGTTCAACATGAAAAGATTCAGATTTCACCTCTCATTATTTCAGCCACAAATACAAACACTTTGATAATTTCAACATTTCTAAGAGTATTTCTGATGTTTTCCGATTAGCTTCGGCACAGTGTTGATTACACCGTCTTTAATCCCTTCATTTAATGGTAATTTGACAAACAAACTAAAATGTCATGTTTCATATATTAATTACTGAGACCCAGCAGAAGCAGGATTTATCTTTGCTAAGTCTTTCTGTATTTGACATTGATTAATTGTTTTCCTTAATCCCCCATAATAGTTTTGATAGCTTTTGTTTGATTTTTGTCATGTCTGGTAGGTAAATTAGTGTTAAAACTACTCCTTTGCAGGTTTATTAATAACCTGAAATCCCCACTCATTTCAAGTAAAACCTTGACTCTTTGGCAACTTCTAACTTCTCATTTCCTCTTGGTGGGCTCTGTTCCCCCAAACAAATCACACCGCAGCTCTCTTGGAACAGCATCGAGGCACATGTTTGTTTTTTTTCCCCAGTTATCTGGTGCCAAGTTTGAAAAGCATCGCTCTCACCTGCCCAAACAAACCAAACTGAAGGAGTAAACACTTCAGAGTTCGAACAAACTGCTTGGCACAAGCAAGTGAACACATCCTGTGCTGCAGAGCATGCTCCTCTCTGCTCCTCCGACTGGAGAGGCTTAACACACCAAACTTTAATATCCATGCGAAAAACACGTAGCTCCTCTGCTGATGAAAAGCACCTGATCCTCTGAAACATAAATGAATCATTGCTTCACAGCATCTCTTGACATCACCAAGATCTGAGAGTCTCCATGGCGCTTAGACACCCAATTAGCCTCGGCAGAGACCAATACATCATGAGCAGCTGGCCAGAAGTTCATAAATGAAAAATATTACTACCTGGCTCTCATGACCCTCGCTGCTCCTTTTGTCTCTCCTCACAGGCGGTCCATAATGGAATTTGGATCCAACAGTAAATTGCCTGCCACCTCAGCCTCGATTGTATTTCAATGATTCTGTAGTTTAAGGCCAAAGGGAGAAGTATAGAAAAGCAAGTTTTGATTTGATTATTTGAATTTTGATTTGAACTCAAATTGTGTTAAATTTCAGAACTTTGATTTCAAACTCAGAACTAACTTTATTCTCAAAATGGAGATTTTAGGTTAAACACTTATTCTCAGTTTAATAATATTTCTTCAGAAGTCTGAGAAATTCTGAGAAACTCATAGTAGTCATAATTCGGAGTTTAAAGTTAGAATCTCCTAATTATGATTTTATTTTTGGAATTTTGAAATTCTGACTTTGTTCTCATACATCTGACTTTCTGCCCAAACATCTGTCTTTAGTATCATAATTCTGGCTTTCTTCTTGTTATTTTGAATTTAATCTCATAGCTCTGACTTTATTGTTAGAATTCTATCTTTGATCTCATCATTTTGACTTTATTCTCATCATTATAATTAGAATCTTGTAATTCTGACTTTGTTCTCATACTTCTGAAACCTCATACTTCTCAATCATCTGACTCTAATATCACCTTTCTGACTTTATTCTCATAATTTTGAATTAAATCTCATAGCTCTGGCTTTCTTCTCACAATTCTGACTTTAATCTCATAATTCCAATTTAATTTTCTGGATTTCAACTTAAATCTGATCATTATTACTTTCATCGAAGAATTATGACTTAATTCTCACAATTCTGACTTTAATATTAGATTTATTTTCAGATGTGGCCATATTACTCTTCCACAGAGAAGCTGCAAATATGATGCTGCACATGAAAATATTGTTCAGTTTTATGCTGTACCTCGTATGAACCACATAATTCAAAAAGTACTTACATTTTGATAATATGTGTGTAGAATCAACAGTCCTGTTGTGCAGTAAATAACTCCACCCATGTTTACAACATGTGAAAGTTCAACGTGAGCTGCAAGCGAACATGATAGACAGAGATGTTTGTTGTTTTGTCAGTTGATGCATGGCTGTCACATACACTGAACCGCTTTCAATCATCTCGGGGTTACAAGTCTCAGCAGGACTCTCACTTGATTTCATTTATCATCAGCCTTGAATCATAACAGGCCTGTCACTTTCTGTGGCAGTGATAACCTACTTTAGATGCTCCCACACGCTGCAGAATCAAATCTGTCCATCTGATGATTTGCTCTGGTCTTTCATCTCTACCGGCCGGCAACCATGTCCCTGTGCGCACACACTGCTCGCCCTCGACCAAATAGAAGGGTCAAATCATTTCAATCTAGGGTTTAATGTAACAGAGTGGCTCTGTGCGTCAGGAAGGGATCAGGGGAGATATCTACTGGAGCACTGCTGCCCTCTGCCTGCAAGGAAGATCATCAAGTATAATAGAGTAATGATGGGAAAAACTTCCCTCCAAAAAAAAAAAAGATAGACATGCACAATTTCAGCCAACTTCCCTGATAATGTATTCCAGTCTATTATGCCAGATGAGAAAGCTGGCACAGACAGAGGCATATTTGAGGATGAACTCGAAATCAAAAGTGAGACAAGTTGCCGGCTGCGGATCTGCGTGTGCCAAACACGTTAAAAGTTAAAATGGGCAGCAGAAAATGTCGAGCTCGATAAATGCTAATGGAAAGAAGAAGCACGTCAGGGGCCAGAGCTCTGGTCTCCTGTTCTCTATGCTCCAGTTTTGTTGCTGCTGGGCATTTGAACTCACAGCATATGAGCGAAGAAAACAAAATAAAGTCCAACCTGAATCTGAAAGAGTTCTCTCTCTTCTGACCTGTTTGGGTCAGTGTACTCCCCTGCCACTGCATTACAATCATGCCCTGTAATCTATAGTAAAAATAGCTGTTTGCTCTCAGCTCCCTGTAGTGTTGTCTATTATCTGGGTCTCTCAGCGTGCTCTGTGGGCAGGCAGGCCTTTTTAATAGTGCAGTCACCTCTCATGAAGACACACTGGAGAATATATCTGTTGCTGCTGGCCTTATCATGGACGGGGGTTTGCTTTTAGATGAAGCAGGGACACTGCTAGTGCCCTCTCTCAGCACTCTCACTTTCACACACACACACACACACACACACACAC
>JAOWBC010001387.1:4594647-4617949 GCA_028566105.1 Hypoplectrus providencianus | reverse complement strand
TGTTATTCAGTCCCCTCAATGGCCACCAAGGCCACTGAGCTGAAGGGCATTTTTAACATCATTACATGACATGTCCTACAGCAAATTTACTCATCACAATCACTGAATTTTTTTTTTCTTTATGAGCAAAATGCTTAAATGAATACTACATCTTTTGTAAAAGAATTTCCAACAGTGCAGTTCTTTCAGGAAACAGCTCGTTCCTGTAGCGAAGAATTGTTGAAACTGGTGCACTATTAGCTGCCTTTTTGCCGTTTATTCTGACCTACTGTGCGGTGACTAATAGACTCCAGCACCCAGCTCGGCTCCACGACTGGATGTGTGTTCATGTCTCCGCTCTTTTAACCACTCAGCTGAGATAGTACTGTAAAACACACATGTAATTAATGTCATCCTTGTCATACATTAAAGAAATTGTCCCCGGTGTTTTCATTGTAAATGCTTCTGAGGCCATGGCTGTGTGACTTTGTCGTGTTGGTGATGCCATCTGATCCAGTTTAGTTTTTCAATCGGGCAAGAAAGTAGAAGCAGAGACTGAAACAGGACACAATTCCAATCAAAGCCGAAGCATGTAAACAGATGATAACCCATTGGTAACACTTTATGATATGTGAGCTTGAATTATCATGAATTAAGCATTAATGAGTCCAAGTATTGCATTTTGAATCATTGTGAATTGGCAAGAATGAATAGTATTTAATGCAGGAGTTAATGCAGAGACAGTATGCCGGTTTTAAATCATGTTTGTTTCTATAGTGTGCAGAACTGACCTTTCACAGCAACTTGCAGTATTCTGTTGAATTCCAAGGGTTTGATCATGATTTACTTAGCATCCCTTTTTTTCATATATTTTCTTTATTTCAAAGGATCCAAGGAAGACCTGCTCAAATACACTATATCATATTCAGTGCACGTACTTTGCCATCAGCTAACTCTAGTGCTAGCTATTTAGCTTTATTGGCAGGGGGTAATCAGCATTCAAAATAAACAGCCAACAGTGTCTTTTAAACAGAATGCTGAGTAAGATAGAAATAATGGGATCATTAATTTACAAACTCAAACACCATGCTGTGTTGAAGTCTTAAAACTCATCATTGGGTCATTGTCTCCTACAGTTGGGTAGAATTACTTTTTTTTTTTTTTTTTTTGCGACCAAAGATTTCGAATTTGACCATGTTAAAACCAAACAACTCATGACTTCCTCTGTGATCCTTGAAAAAGTCTTAAACTATTAAATACACAATTAAATAACATGATTACATTGATTTACATTTTTGGGGGGGATTATATATATCAGCCATCTCACTTACCAGTTAGCATAAGAAACACAATGTATTATTATAATTCAAGGCTTAAAAAGTTATTTTCACATAACATGTTCTATATGAAAATGCATAGGTAAGACACAAAATTCATTGAAATCGCATACATTGTCCAATAGTAAATTATACTGTTTATTTTTTAATTCTTTTTTTTTTCCAAATAGGTCATAAACATGATTCATTCACAGACAAAAAAATGTTAAAACACCATACTTAATAATATTATTTATGAGTATTATATATATATAGATATATATATATATATACTAATATATATACTTAATTTGACGGTCTACAAATATTCATCTGAAGGTCTCCAAATATTGTTAAGTCATAAAAAAGTAATGCCAACATAGTCATGAAAAGACCACTTGGAATTCAACATAACAAATGTGAAGAGTGCTACTGGCTAAATGAAGCCTAATGGAGGATTTATTCTTCGATTTCTGAGCCCAATAGATGTTTTTGTTCAACGAAGGGATGAAAGCACACTCAATAACCCTTCTGTGAGCCCCTTTCTTTGCAGAAAGCCATCTAAGAGGGTCAACAAATACAACTAAAGGTTCATGAGGCTTCATTTAGACATTGCTAGTTGTGACTGATCACTTTTGGGTATTTTTGTTTTTAGCTGTTAAGTAATGATTGATATCCATTAGTTGTTAAATCACTTAACATATAATTTCTGCTTTAACTTATTAATGAGCTATTATTGATTCTAGTACACTGCTGATAGTTCATGTCCTTTACAAGTAACTAGTTTTCTTCATGCATACATTTATGATAATCCATGTATCATTATCATAAAGTGTACTGTAACCACAAACACTATTTAACAATCAGATTCCTCAGTCTAGGGTGTGATGGGAAAGCTGCTGAAGTCTGTCATCATCTTACCCATACTTTTTTTTAATGATATTGATTTTCTACAGCTGAACATTCTGGTTTATCCATTTTACCAAGGATTAACTTGATGTTTTTCTACTACATTGGTATTTCTGCAGACTCTCTTCCTGCTTCTCAGCCTCTGGCTATAGCTTGTACTTGAGGATGCTAGTTTGTCAGCAGTAGTTATCTCCTTACTGTAATGAGAAGTGAATGAAAATCGTTCTTCATGATCAGTTTGCATGAGAGTGGTCTGTGCTACATGTCTATTTCAGTCAGTCTGTCTGTCTCACTATGCGTCATTCATGTAAACAACAAAAAAAAATCTCAGGGCAGAGCGAGGCTGGCCTTGGGCAGACTCTCACACAAACTAGCGTGTTTGTTGCTGGAGGAGACCCTGACCGACTACCAATGCAGGGTCCGTCTCCAAATTGTTCTTGGCATTTATTTTAACCTGCGTGGAATGCATGATGGGTGAGGGATCTTATTTTAAAGGATGTTCCAGTAACTGTCATTGTTTAAACTTCTTACCCTTCAGGTGTTTTTCCTGTGGCTGTGTAAGTGTGTCCATGCAGGTTAAACCCAGCCAATAAGCACTGACTAATACTAAGACCACTTCTGAAAAAGCCATGGAGCTCTGTCTTATCTATAAAGCAGAAAGAAATGAGGAAAACTGTCCTTTCATTGCTCATAGAGACCAATAGCCAGCCTATGGACACAGCACCAACTCCCCTGTAGACAGACCTGGATATCTACTGAAGACTGTAGATACAGCTAACTCGTTTACTATTGAGCATTGCCTCAAAACATCCCCATCGCTTCACTGTACAAAACTGGCTTATGTATGTGCGTGTGCGATTGTGTTCATGACTATTATTAACCTACCTGAGAAGTTAACATGAGGCATGATGAGTTGGCCAAACTTTTTAGTTTCCGTTGAACTATGGTTACAGGTGTAACCTTCTATTTTAAGTTTAGATTCTCTTTATTTTTATTTCCTCCTCTGTGTGTATATACAGTGTGATGTTTCTACACTAGAATGTTGTAAAGTCAGCAAATCCATGCCATTATGTTTATAAGTCTCAACATTTAAAGATTTGAAGATTTAAACAGCAAATGTAACTATCACGTTTGTACTTCCCTTTCCATTGTCATGGGGAATCAAGATTCAATCGTGGATTATGACGCAGCATTGTCCCTTTTTTATTTTGATTTTTTTCTGTTTTACTTTACTTTATTATGGCATAAGGTAATTGCAGTAAGTTTCTAAAAAAAAAAAAAACTGATATGTAATAAAGGTATATGAGAAAATGTTCATAACACAAAATAAAGTTGTTTGAATTCAATGTTCTGTATTTGAATGTGACTTGAGATGTTGGGGCAAGTAACCGCTTTTTTTCTTTTTCTTTGTTTTTCCTTTGGAGATAGCTTGGAACACACAGAATCTAAATGGTACAATTGTGTTTATCACCATGTAACATGCAAATAAAATAATATATGTATTGTTGTATTCTCTCTGGAAGACATTTTGTCCTCAGTGTGTGAGAAATACAACAGAAATGCAGCTCATCGAGGAACGGTTCCAGGATCTCTTTCTATGAAGGTAAGACAGGTGCTATCACCACCACGGTATTATGCAGTATATTGCCATGAGAGGTGTAGTAAAATGTTTGACCACAAGATGTCATAGCAAACCAAATGATGCCCCCTCTGTGCTGTGGGAGTTGGCAGAATGAGGACGCAAACAAATTATTCTGCATCATTATTAGCCTCTGACTACAAAACTGAATAGGGAATGTAGCAGAGTCAAAGGTTAGAAAAACATGCCTGTAGCTGCACAGTTCCCAGCTCAAACCCCCACACCAGCTGGGAAAATGTGGGCGAGGACGAGGCAAATGAGGAGTGCTCATTTATTCAGTGGGGGCTGCTCGGTGGCAGAATGCAGAGAGTAGATATTTTATTTTATATAACCATAACTGTTTTCTGCCAGAGCTGGAGCCTAGCCACCATATGCTACCCCCCAATGCTTAGAAAGTACCCATACATCCCATGAAGGAAATATTTTAACTATTTTATATTCTTTCAGAGGAAACACAATTTAAACCAATATGCATTCCTTTCTATGGTTGTTGTTCTTGATTTTCTTTTTTTTTCTGTTTTGTTTTGTTTTTTTCAAAAGGTCAAAGTTAAGCATCTCCTGAAAAAAGCCATATAAATTAAAAAGTATAATGTGTCAGAACAAATTATTAACATTTTATAAAAAGGTCATACAAAACCCTTTCATAAAAGTTTCAGTAAAAACGTCATGATTTGAAAAATACATATATTAAAAACAGAACAAATCCATCCCTGATATTACCAAGAAAATATCAGGGATATTACGCCTGTCAAGATGTTAACAAGATATCAATATGTGGTATTCCATGAAATTTGAAAAACAAATGCCAAATTTTAGTACTCCAAAAAAGTCACATAAATGTCATGTCAAATGTTCAACAGGAAATGTAACAGAAATAGTAAATGTATAAATTGGCTATTGAAAATAAAGGAACAACATTCAGATTTCATTTTAAAAAAGTAATAATATGTTAAAATGTTCCCAAAAACTTTATAGGATAGTATCTCAACAAAATCTCATAAAATTTGTCAGAGTATAGCATAAAATCCAAATGTCATAGAATAATATGTAGTCAGTCTTTCCAAATAAAGCTGTCATGGCATAAGGGCTGCACAGTGTTCAGCTCTTTGGCTTCACAACAAGATTTTCACGCTATGTCCATGCTATGTACGCCGTCAAATATGTTATGGTATAGCACGACATCAAAATTTTTTGAAAATGATAACATATTATGCTATGAAATATTTCATTTTATTGTCACATATTATCACATGACATCATTTTACTTTTCTTTTTTGTTTCTTTTTTTAAATGTCAAATGTCTCAAATTTTGGATACCATGTCATAGGATAGTATAACATCAAATTTAATTTTATAAATGCAATGAAATGCAAAAACAAAATTCCGAAATTCATATTATAGTGTGTCATCAAAAACAATAGTAAAGTAAATGCATGGTATTGTAATATAATATAATTTTGTAACGTGAAGTAAAGAAGAGTAAGTATAATTTAATAAAGAACAATATAGAATTTCATTTTTATATATGTCAATTTAAAAAATAAGTAATAGAAACCATTGACATACAAATGTGCAAAAAGATGCATTGTATAGTATGTAATAAAAAGTCCTAGTAACCCTGGGCATATCTAATTAATATATCATATATAAATATAATATAAATATATATAAATATAAAACATATGATATAATATTCCTGAAACAGAAGTGTTTGAGAGACAGGAGTGTGCTGGATTCTTTCCAACATATGGAAGAGTGTATGACTCAGAAGGGAGAGGGTGATGAAAGAAACTTTTGTGAGAAAGTATCCCCATACCGTTCCTGCTTGTTCAGCAAACCAACTTCATTAGCGTGAAGGTCACACAACCTTTGTGAGACTGAGGGTGGTATTTATGTTCACCTTGGGGTGAACTACTTGTTTCATTTTTTTTTTACTGAACCATGCAACCTTGACACAAGTCAGCTGGGTCCCATTTTAAAACCCAGCAATTGCATGAGCTCTTAATAATGTTATCACTGTCCACTTAATAGACTCTTCACATTAATGATCTCCCTCTGATATAGAAGATTATCAATTTGAAATCAGATGGAAGACAGAGTGTGCACCAGTACCCCATTATGATTCAGTATCTGGAGTGTGTCAAACAGGGGTTCCAGAAACTTATAGATTGTGTTATGTTATGTATGGTGTAGGTTGGTAAACAAAGGACTGACTGAGATGTGGAGGAATCAGAGCCAGAGTATGACTCTATAGCAACACATTAACCCTTTGAACCCCAACAAGCCACTTCAAGGCATTTTTCTCTCTTTCTACATGTTATTCATTGTGGCCTTGTATTTCAATGCAATACATTAGTCCTGCAGTTCTGTGGGATCAGCACATTCATGGCTGGAAGGGTGAAAAATGTTTAATGTACACTATTTCACAGTTATAATCATATAAATCATACAGAAATACAGAATGCAAGTTACAACTGAACTTTTCCATGTGCATGAAAGTGTCATGAATATTGAAAAGAAGGAATAGGATCTATTTATTATTTCAAGCAATGTATTTTTTAAAGGAGATATTTATTTAGTCAAATTTAGGTTTTGTAAGGTTTTTATTTCCTAACTGAAATTTTCATAACCTCTAATCTGCTAAAGGGCCATCCATACATTCATTTTTTTACCATTTTACTTCTCTGTGATCATCTGTGTAAAGCTTAAGCTGACAATAAAGATAAAGTGGTGCTTTATATCAAACAATAATTTTATGTTTTGGGAGACATAAATCGATTAGATTGACACCACACTCGTATTTATAGGCTAAATGTGAAAGCACTGCCAGCAGCTGGCTCACTGTTTTAGCACCAAGACTGGAAACAGCTACCCTGGCTCTCTTTAGGGTAAGAAAAAATATGCCTACCAGCAACTCTAACGCTCACTTAAAGCTCACAAAATTATTATATCACATTAATTATATTTTTATAAACATTCTATTATGTTATATCTCTCTGAAACCTTGAGGTTGGTAACCGTTCTCAAAGAAGTCACTGCATGTGGCCAAGAAGGAGTTCAAACAATTAACCCCTTTCAAAGCACTAATGCACTGATTAAACAGACTATATTATGGCATTTAATGAGCTCAAGAGAAAGAAAGAAACTGGTGATTCATTCATTCATTTTTCTATTGTCTCTACATAGAGCCAGGATAGCTGTTTCTTCCTGTTTTAGTCTTTTGCGATACTATGCAACTGTGAGCTGTAGCTACATGATTTCATTTAAATATCACAAGAAATGGAAGAAGCATATTACCAGATACTCAAAACTTCTTGCCCTACATTATATTCTACACACGTAAGTAAAAGAAATCACGGCATCAAACAAACTCCACACTTTATGATAGTAATTGGCACATTTGCTTTATTTTGAAAACAGACATTGAAACCATTTGTATTTTTTCATATTTTTTTTTCTCACAAGTTTGAACTCCTTGATAAGGTTGAAACTGGACATTGCACTCACTGGAACATGGGAAAAGTATTTTTTTTTCGTTTGCTCATTTGTTTGATTTTTCTTTTACTTTTTTTTGCGTAACATCAGTGCAAGAGTATTTTTCCAATTCATATAAACTGTCATAACAACACCAAAGACATCAAAAAGAAGCCGCCACACCTCTTAAGTTTTTGTGACTGCGAAAAAGTTCCTCTCAGAGGGAGAGTTCCCATCATGCATCTGGTTCGATGGTTCATGCTACTGTTCTCAGGTTTGGTTGGCAGAACACAAATCGTCATGTAAGAGCCAGTTATGATAATACTATAGCTGACTTCTATAGATTATTATATGAGTATGTCATTTAAATGGCAACAGGTCCTTTACTGTAAATGTGAGTAGACAGGGAGTTTGTAAAAGGGGTGTAAACCAAGCTTGAATGACTCAAGCACAATAGAGAGAGAGTAATAGTCTTGTCCTATATGTGGTTTTTGGATTCTGGATAACGCTTCCCAACTGGAAAAGTCACACATTTAATTATACATTCTATTCATAACCATCCGATGTGTCGGTACATTAACTACTTGCTGTGTTCTCAATACACTTGTACTGTGTTTGAAAACTAGGGTTGCATTTTAAACCAGCTTGTTTTTGTGCGTGCATATGCAGAAGAACAGAATTTATTTGCAAAATGTGTTCAAAGAAAGTGCATTGCAATGCGAATAAAGTAGGGTGCATTCACAATGCATTTTTAAATGTGCAAACATCCAGTTGGGAGCGTTCATTCCACCACGGATTCACTTACAATAGATAGTGAAGAGCAAATCAAATCATCCTCCTCCTTCATTATCATCACCACCATTATCATCATCAAGTTAACAATCATTTTCATTATCAACAATATCATCATCATCGTCATCATCATCATCAACACCATTTCCTCATAGTATTAGCTTGAGCCAAAAAACTTAACGCTGGAAACTCCCCCAACATGAGAAAATCATTGCCACACAAAAAATGACAAACAAATAGAAACGGACTGCCTTCACATTGGGAAGGCAAAGAGCAACCTTTTTAGATTTTTGTTTTTGTGTTATTCTTCATACTCTTAATTCTGCTTTCTTTAGGTTAGACTTAGTCATCCTTGGACTCGGTGCCCTCTGCCGCTGCTTCTGCCGGGGTGGCCTCCTCTGCTTTAGACTCCTCTGCAGCATCTGGGCAAGGGCGGGGGAGCAGGGTAAAGAGAGGGGAATGAGATGAAAGGGTGGAGAGAAGGGTGATATGATTGATAAAAGGTGGGTTGGTAGGAGAGGAGAGACGAAGAGAGAAAATTAGCCTGTGGAAAGGAGGTTTTACAGCCTGAGGTTGGAATGATAAAGTTCTATGTGGCTCTTCTGTGATACTGAGCATCAAAGATTCCACATATCAGCTGCTACTTTTGATGTTTTAAATATTTCACCACAAAATATTTGAAAAAGCACAAGGTAACATTCAAAAACCCTGAAAATGTGGATTAAATAAATACACAGAAAAAGAATGTAAATCCACATTGTACAGGAAATGTCATCTCGACTTAAACTGAGAGCATATCATTTAGAAGCTGCAACCTAATGTCTGAAATCCCACATTGGCTGTGTAAATAATAAAGGAAGAGAGTGCTCCTAATGGAGCCATGAAGCATTTGAACTGACATCACAACGCTAACAGCAGCATCTCGGCCTGTCACATCGGATATTGTGTGATGCCCACGGTGTGCTGCTCTGTAACAACATCCACTGGTGGCTTACTGAGAGGTGAATACTGCTGAATAACAATCCATGATACATCACGAAGCCGTTACAAATTGATTTTGTTGAGTAATATGGCCTGATGCTTCATATCATCCTGTCTGTGCTGAATACTATTTTGCTGCTAATCAATAATGATAATTGAATATCTATTATCCATTAAAAAAAATGCATTTTCCTGATCAGACTTCAAACAGTACATGAGCGAGATCTTCACTGTATGGTTTCTGACCTTATTCCACTGGCCTGAAAGTGGTGATCTCATACCATGATGATCTCATACTCCTTTAATAGAAAGAGGAGACATCAAAGAATGACATCATTGCACTGGGGTGATGGAGTGCATGTGTGTGAGTGTGTATGTATGTGTGTGTAAGGGCGAGGCAGAGAGAAAGACAGAGGAGTGGGGGGGGATTGTGTCTGCGGAAGCGCTTGTACTAATGTGTGAGTGTGTGTGTGACTCAAGACAGCGTGAACTGCCAGGTAAGAGGTAATTAGCTTGTTAGCCAGTATGACAGAGTTGAGAATGTGTTTCTCTACAGCCACTGAACTGTGAGATGCAAATGCAATTTCACCCAATTCAGAGCACCAACAGTTCTGGTATTCCATCATCATTGCCACCTCAGTTATCCACTGAAGTGATGGGGACTGAAATGCTGAGTAAGAGGTAAACAAACGCCCAAACTCTGGTGATCTCTGTCTTAGTTTGCCGACTCTGCCCACTGGTTTCATTGAAGCTTTCAGTCAACAATGTTAATGAGAGGATGACGCATGGTTTACTGCAGAACTTGGGTATAAAGTAGAGCTGAAGCCGAAGGAAGCAAGAAACTGGATAACCTGCATTAATGTTTTAAGTTTGTTTTTAACATAAGGCATGTAGGGACTTCTTTGGCTGCATTTAAAGAACAGGCATCCTATGTGGAGTTTGGGTTTGCTACTTTATTTTGTCTAATTTAGCACTACAGGATAAACACAGAATTAATTTCTGCTGCTATGCAGATGACACTATACTCTTTACAGCTGTTGCTCCTAAACACTCTTTACATTATTATACATTAACCCTTCATTCACTGCGTCTTTGACCCAAAATGTCCAAAAGAACAGGACACAAACACTGGTCTTCTCTTTCAAAATGCGTGTCCTCCATTTGTTTGTGCCATCCATCACCCCTCCAACCTGCCCTTCATGCATCAGTGGTGCGGTATAGCAACAACTTAAAGTGCATTCTATTTTTTATTTATTTATTATTTATTTTGAAATATTGGAAAACGTTCATGAGAACAGCCTGCTCCAGCAAGCCAGCTTGTTTACCGTCAACTCTTATCTAACATTATTTCTACGTATGTTCTATCACAAAACATTGTACCTGCTTTCATTGCATGCAGGCTTATTCAGAATGTTGCATCAGAACTTTAACTGCAATTTCCCTCATTTATTTTTTTTAATTGAAAAAAAATCTTATTTTACATGTCTTTAAATATATTTCTGCTATGATGTGATGCAAAGCTATATATCATGGAAATCTCTCAGAATGATTACTGCTCAACATACCAAAAACGACGAAAAAGTCATATAATGAAGCCACTTTCTGTGGTTTCGGATCCAAACTGTGCAATTATTTCCCATTTAATCTGAAGACAGTAATAACTGGCTGTTAAAAACTCACTTTTCTGGCATGATTTCATTCTTCTTATTTATGTTCACCACTGCTTTATGAATGTGCTGCACCAACATCCTCTGACAGTTCACAGCTTGGTCAGATGTAACTAAATGAAGCCAGTGACACAGACTATCCTTGGTGCAGAATCTGGATCATGCCCTCATAAATCATTCAGTCAGATTGAGTACCTGGTGTCCTTGAGCAACTGGCTGTGCACTGACAAACCTTAACCAAGTGAGTTGGTTATTAATATTAATTTGCAGTTGGTAAAGCAGATTGTGGCCAGCAGTGGATTCTTAATTAATAGTTCTTTGTCAAGTAGTGTTTGTTTGTGACAGGCTTCCCCGATGCGGCCCGTGACCAGTAGGGATCATTAATCATTCATTGAAATCAGAGCACCTGTTATCCCTGTTCTGCTCCATGCAGGGCAGCTATCCCATTGAGGTGGTAACTATGACAACAGGGAGACAGTGCTGCCTAGGTGACCTAGTTTCTGTGTAGTTCTCCACTAAGTGTGTGTGTGTGCGTGTATCCCACCTCACACCCCCACCTACTCCAGACTGAGCATGCTCCATTAACTACCTGTCTGACCCAGTCTGAGAGTCCTTGGACCAGAAATATGAGTTCATGTCAAGACTTTGTTGAATCAACGTTATAATGTAATTTCATGGCCTTTCAGTTTCTTTCTATACGTTTCCACCAAAATTGGATGTCAAATGGTGGTGTGCTTTCAGATCTATTAAAGTCATCCGAAGTCCGGATGCTAAGATCCTATCCTTTTTACATAATGCAATGTTGATTTAATGGAGTCATCTATGTTTACAACAATTTGTGTTTTCATGAAAATAAATGATTCTAGCAGCTATGTCAATATGTTGGTCTTTGTATTGTGAAATCAAATGAACCTATGTATCTGAGATGAGAGAGCACACTTTATTATGCTCTCTCATCAAGCAAACAATGTAGCCTTAACTAGATGTGATTACTCCCAAGATAATGCTAGCCCATTGTACAGCATCGTTCCTGACCATTTCAAACCCTGCATTCCTTTCCCAATGTCGGCCTCATCAGTATGGAGTTTCCATCTTGCAGAGGCTGAGATACAAGGCTGTCTAATCTAATATTGAGCTGCGTCTCTGTGTTAACCAGTGAATGGTGGAGCACTGCCAAAGATCTTTAAATCCCAAAGACTCAACAAGCAGTTATTTCCTGTGCTGCCTGCCAAGCAGACAAGGGGAAAGCGTACTGATTCCCCGTTATTAGTTTTTTTACAGTAAGTAATTGCTTCTTGATTGGTAAATGTGTCTGGAATTAATTTTGTCAGTGAACTCAGTGCCCCTCACAAACGTGCAAACCTATGTGAGTGTTTTATAGACCTTGAGAAGCTCAAGTTTGTAGTTCCCATCTCCAAGTGGGCTTCCCATGGGTCTTTGACACAGAAGGTTATTGACACAATTTTTTACATTTTAGTTAGCAGCACCATCTGTAGCATTAGGAGTTTTGAAGGACTCCAGGAAGGAAGCCACATTCTAGAGTGTAAAAGAGTTAGGCATTTTGTCCATTGCAATCTAGTTTGGTCAGGACCAATTGTTATTCAAACAGCAGACTTCTTAGAGCGTCTTCTAGAACAACTGAATGCTGAACATTTTAAAGACATGTCTAACAATATTAATTCATGTTTGATTGGCTTGATACATACCCTGCCGAGTCATTTGGACATCTGTATATTTGGAATTGAATGCAGGTTTAGTCCACATTAACACTGACAAGTATTTTTTTCTTTTCTGAACAAACCTGTGGCCATTTCACAAGAATTATGATGGGTTTAAATGGCAATTGTTATATTTAAGTATGAGGATGTGTAGAACTCCTGCAACTGGTTAGGGCACTAAGAAAATGCTCCTGTGGGCTTTAGAACTGTGTTATATAGCAGGAAGAAAACAACTAAGTGGTCCTATGGTTTGGAGGACATGTAAATGGGAATTAAGAGCTTTAGTGTAATCTGCATACCTTGTTTATCTTTTGTTTGGTTAGGCTCCTCCTTCTCAGCTGTCGGGCTGACAGCAGCAGGCACATCGGCTTGTCTGGCCTCCTCCTTTTTCTCTTCACTCTCCTCCTCCTTCTCCTCAGCTGTGGCTGTGGTAGGACTCTTAGCCGCAGGGGCTTCCACCTCTTTGGGCTTCTCCTCAGCTTTCTCCTCTGCCTTTGGCTCCTCTTTCTGGGGCTCAGAGGGCGCCGTGGCGGCCGTAGGAGAGGCAGCAGCAGCCGGCGCCGCTGCTACAGGAGACGTAGCTGCACCTACAGGAGAGGCAGCAGCGGCTGCCGGAGAGTTAGCTGGCTTGTCTGCCACTGGGCTTTTGGCTTGGCTCGTCTCCTCCTCCTTCTTGGCCTCCTCTCCTGCAGCTTCGTCCTCCTTTGCAGGTGCCTCCTCTCCCTCTGCTTTCTTTGCCTCCTCTCCTCCCTCTGTCGCCTCCTCTGCAGCAGCAGGACTGTCTCCCTCCTTCTCTTCCTCTCCATCTTTCATCTTTTTCCGAGTTATGTGTCCACGGAAGCTGGCCTGTATTTTGGTGGCAGCCTTGTGGGCCTTGTCCTCGGGTTTGTTGGTGCTGCCATCCTGTTCAATCTTCTGGTCCGCCTCATCATTCTTCTCCACCTGGGAGCCAAGAGAAACACAACGAGTTAATATCTTCTGTAAGCCAACAATCAGATCCACTGGAAACCAGCAAGAGAATGCACTGGTTGTAATGCTAAAACTTGCATCCCTCTACTGTGAGAATGATCATCCCAAAATATCATGCTGGCAAAGAAAGGTACAATATGTCAGGAGCTGAAAGGTCAGAAGTCAGAAAAAGACAAAAGTATATGCTATGAAAGAGGGTTTATTGTGAATTGTTCTATTTATAGCCATTACTGGAGAGTTTTAGACTGGGAAAAGTTGGGTCAGGGTTGGTTGGTTTAGTACTGAGCAGAAGTGTAGGGCTGGATGAGGAACAGGGTTAGGGATAGGACAGTACACAATGTAATATTGTATTACCTTCTGTAACTGGGTCCATAGCTGTCCATCAAATAGTGGGTTGTGCTATGAGTCATATAAATCTAATGAAAAGAAATCAAATCAAATAAAGGAATGAATGATGAGCACTGAGAGTGGCAAACACAAAATGAATCAGTACATTCAAAATGAATAGGCAAATAAATCAAGGTAAAAAAAATTCTTTATGCAAAGTTCAACCAATCAAAAGCTTTAAATGTGCACCTAAATGAATGTGAATAAGCAACATGAAGCAAACATAAACTGTCAAGGAACATGCAGGCAGTGCAGCATCAGTTAGCCAAATGATAGAGATGTGAAAAACTGTCCTTCCAGGTATCAAGTCTTTGTCAGGATCCAGTGATTCATTTGACAACAGAGTGAATCTATAAAATTTTATCATTGCATTTTGCTCGAGAGAGGAGATTTAGTGCCATTGTGAATCATGAGACTAACAGATGTGTGTGTGGGTCGATTGTCTGCACATAATAAATTGGATACACTGGGATTTGGGGCACGACAAATGACTCTAGGCATTTATTGCAGTTATTCAGTCCAGACACGAGGTTCATATTGTCCTCCTGATAATGGTGCTGAAATAGATTTTGGGAATAATTAAACTTAAATGTAGAACCTCTCCATGGCATTCAATAATGACCCCTGGATTCGCTGCTAATGATGTCTTCAGAATTGTAACCAGCGAAATGTAAGCATTCAAATTTGAGGCTTTTTCTCCAGAATAATGAGCCGTTATTTATTCTCTGGGTACAGTAGCTTTCTACGGCTCCATCTCTGGCTGCTAGGGAACGAGCTGCCTGCTAGAATCTCCTCAGCATTCACCGCCATACCCCTCCCAACCATCAAAGGTTACCTTGACAACCAGAGTGCTAACTCATCACGGCGCTGTCTGCTGGTTGGAGCTATGAAAGACTATATGTCACCCTGATTGGCAGTGCACCTGACCCCTCAGGGGAACGGGCCAATAGGAACTCGTAAATCAGGCGGGGCAATCAGCATGGCTAAGGAGGGGTTGTGTGTGATGCAGCGGCAGGGTGCGGTGCGGGGCAGGCAGGAGGGGGCAAAGGGGGTTATATGTATCAAGGATGGTGGGCTGTGTCACTGAGCAGCAGCATCTTCTTTAAGGTCAGTGGATTTGGCTGAAAATGGGTTTCGGGAAGTGACTGTGTAGCTACAAACATCAGCCTCCTACTGCTGTCTCTTAAAGTGTCGTTATACTGGATATGAGGTTTGACTTGGACAGCTGCCTGCATGAGGAATCACATTGGAGAGATATGATTTAAGAGCTAGAGGCCCTAAACCAACATGTCTTATTCAGGGTCAGTGTGTCAGTCCAATATTGGAGCAGAGGGGCCAAGGTGCAGCTGTGTTGGTATATTCACCTCCTCCACCACCTTTATTCACATGCCATCCCCAGGGTTCAGGGTGTAAATCCTGCCCCAGGGCCTTCCTGTGATTCTTAATATACACCATCTTCCTGAAGCAATTTTGAGCAATGTAATATTAAGAAAACAGCTGCTACTGCTGGCTGTTGGATAACAGATTTCTTCTACATTGCTCTTCACATATAGTGATTTATATATATTTTTATTTGGTGAGCTATGAACTTAATACCAGCTATTAAGATTGGAAATAAATGACAAGACTATACATGGCCATTGCTTGTCTATCATGGATTATCAATAATGTTGCTTGTATATTCTGCTTTAAGCACTGCACACTTATACGTAGCATACAGGATTATGCTTAATGCTTCATAACAATAATCAAAGCACATTGTAATATGTTTTTTTCATGACTTATAAGGTCGAGAATCACAATATTCATCATTACTGATTATTAACATACAATGATTGGGTGAAAGTGTAGTATTAGCATTCACTAATTACATTCAAATATATTAAAACAGAAATCATACTGTGTTTTAATATTGTTTGTGAAGCATTTTGTGTTGTTTATTTGTATGAAAAGAGCTATACAAATAAAGTTAGATTGATTGATTAACACACCATGACCTTTTTTTAAAAAAACAGTGTCTGTAAGTTTTGATATTTGATCTTTTAAGCCATTATAAAATGCTTTATAAAGTTTTGCGATTATTGCTATAAATCATTATTATAATACTATAAAGTGCTGTAAGCAGATTATAATGCTTTTTAAGTGTGTTTATACTGCATTATAGACATGGGTGTCATATGAAGTGTTCTCAAACTTTATTGTCCTGCTATTCGAGCAGACAACAGAGAGACAGACAAAGCAGCCATGGCACACCCTGTGCTGCTCTTAATAATATGCAGGTCTCTGATGACTTATGGAGCTTTTACTACATCTGATCTCATGGGTGGTTGTAATTGCCAAAAATGTGACCCAAGCACTTAACTCTAAATAGAATTACTGATTGGCTGCATACAGTGAGTCAGACTAAGAGAGGAAGAATAAGGGTGTTTGGGAATATGGGGCTATGACATCATTGTTGGAACAGAGGGTATGTCATTCACTTTAGAGATCTGGGTGTGTGGAGTGCAAATGTAATAAAATACCAGCAGAGTGCCAGGTGATCTCATATCTATGAAGACGGGGAAGAAAGATCGTCATCATGGTTTGACCACAATTATAGCATCATCATTTGAATTATTGACATTTGTCGGAGCATCACCTTCAAAAGTGCTGATCTGTGATTTTCTGACTGCTGTAGTCTGTTTCCATGGACCATAAGATTCAGTACTGGGCTCTTTTAACCTGTCATATAAAAATGTATTATGCTGTGATGTATAACATAGCAGTGGCTAATGACTGATACAGTTGTTACATTAATATATTATCTAAACTGCAACATGATTGCATATCTTGAAGAACTGCCTCCTGACTGTTAACTGAACCCTGGTCACGTAGCCTCCTGCAGGCGCTATTGCTCTCGGTGTCTGTGCGGCACACATTTTCATTCATAAATACAGCAGCACCTCCCAAAGGTGCAGCAGCGCACAAGGTACACTCCCTTAAAGTCTTCCCCTAAACTCTTCCTTGATTAATTTGCAGTGAAGCAACATATTTGCATTATCAGGTTAATCAAATGACTTATTATAATTAGCCTTTAGAGGTTCCTTTGCCTCTGAACAAGGTCTTTTTGGTTGCCATAGATACACTCCATTAATACAGTTTTTTTATTATCCAGCAAAAATTAAATGTTTGCAATATAAAAGTCCTTTTGTGCATGATTGTGAAACAGATTATGCAATCCACTAATGATAATAGCCCAAGTGTAATATAGTAGCATTAACAGCTTGCGGTGGTACATTACTATATGCAGGTGACGAATAATGACTGTCGATTTCATGTTCAGAATCTAAATGTACAACAGCTCACAGGTTCATTTCTCGAATTACAAGAGTGGCATTCTCCAGAGGACAAACGCCTCTGTCTTCCCTGTCTGTAAAGGAAATAGATCGCTGTTCAGTACACTATCTGACGGCTGGATGTGTCTATCAGCTGCAGTCTGTGCTCTCTCTCCCTGTCTGTCTCTGTCCTTGGGTGGGCACCGGCTGTCGTGAGAACCACACCCGAGAGTCAATGGCTTCACCGACAGATCCATAACCATGCACACACACACCATCCCCCAATGGTGACACACAGTAACAATCCGCCACCTTCCTACTGCCTCATTGCCAGTGCCATTAGGGACTTGTTTCAGCAGGGGGGAGGAGGGGGAAGACACGGTGGAGTTTATGCTGGTTGAATTACCCAAGAACCACAGTTCACGCTAATGCAAACACCATGCGTGTATTTAATCTTTTTTTTTTTTTCTTTTTTTTTTTTTTTATGATCCATTCAAGCGGGAGACTCCCTTTCCACCTTGCAGCTCCGCCCCAGCCTTGGATTGAACGCCGCTAGCAAGAGGGGAGAGAAATATTAAAGATAATATTTGCATTTATAATGGTGGAGCTTTGCAGAAGCCCTTTATCACAAACCCAACAGGTGCAGCTGATTAATTTGTATTATCCAAGTAACTCTAATGTGTAATTATTGGATATTTGTGTATACATTATAAGCAATCAAATGTAGAGTGAACTGGGAAATTTAAATGAAAAAAACTCCCTCAAACATTTGTCATATTACAACGTTCCCTTGCAGGCAGCGTGATTATATTAGCCACCTAGATTGTGACACACATGCTTCCTGCAATGGCACCTCACTCCTGAAAATCCCAGGCAAGACTATAATGGCTGTCTGCTTTTCTACAGGAAACATCCAGACATCTAAAGAGCCAAGCTGCTGTCTGCAGCTGCTCAGTATCTCAGTCTCTTTCTTTCTCTTTCTGTAGTCTTTCACTCTTTCTCACTGAGCAAACTGCTACCCACTCATTCTCTCTCTCACACACACACACACATACACACATACATACAGACAGAGCGGAGCACCACACCCTTTTAGCCAGCTATCTCCTGCAGATGAGGAGAGGGGGGCTCAGGTGGTGACTGCCACAGCCCCCGCTCGCCACCCCTCTCTGCCTCTCTCCCTCTCTCTTTCTCATCCTTTGACGGTGAATTGATGAGCGATGTTAAAGGACGCGCTGTTTCTTTTACGACGGCCCGGCAAAAGATGCTCCGCAGCAACTAATAAGCGGCCATATGCCAGCGTCATTACATCCTCTGGAGCAGCCTTTAATTCAATTACACCGACTCTCTGGCTGAACAAAGGCTCCGCAATCGCCGCTGATCTCATAGGGGATGGGGAGTGAGGGGCAGTGGGCTGAAGTGGAGCTGGGGCTGGACATAGGGCTGGGGTAATATGGAAATATGGGCTGTGGCTGGTGCTTCTGGCTAAAGCCGGGCTCTGAGGGAAGGGGCTCTGAGTTCATGGGGTGCCACAGTATGAGAGGACATAATCTTCTTTGATGTAGCAGACTGGCTCTTGAATTTGGTCTCAGGACAGGTGCCAGGAGGAGAAACAGGGATGGGGTTGGGGCGGAGATGGACAAGAGCATTAATGGGTGTGATTTGAAGTGTTGGTCTATGGGTTAAAGGCCTGGTGATGAAAGAAGACCTGAGTTTAAGATAGGCATGGAAGAACTTGATCCCAGATCTTGAGGTGAAGACGGAACATCTTCTGTGGTGGAGAATTTTGCTCTAAAACTGCATTTAAACTACAGATAAAGCCAGGGGCCTGAGCTTCTGAGGAGAATTAAACGAGTAGCCACTCCCATGGTGAAGATGTTGCAACAGCACTTAACACTCCACAATGGCAGGACCCAGAGCAACACTGCCATGTTTAAAGCAGCAAACCATGCTCTCTGCTCAATCATGCATAAGGACCACAGAGTGTGTCTGGATTAATTTATGCCTCTGCTCCTAAAAAGCAGGAGCAGGTGGATAAGTGCTTGTAGGCTAGGAGGAGATTTTTCCCTGTGGTGAGACACGCACACTCGAGGCAGCGGCAGAATTCTGTGGAAAAGCCGGTGCCTCACCCACATGGCTGCAGCACGCCGGCTTCCTTTCTTTTAATCTTTCCCACCTTTGCGTCTGCTCAACCATCATCCCTCGCTCTGTCACCAGCACATTTCCTGCCAGTTGTAACCACCATCCCTACATGTCTTTCTGCTCTGCTGCATGCCTGCCTCTCCCTACCTTCCCCCATACCTTGCAAGCTCCCTCCCTGTCTCAATCCTTTTTTCCCCCACCTATATCCCTCTCCTTTTTGCTCTCCATGTGCACCAGCTACACTCCACCCCGCCGCTTGTTCTCTCTCTGCCTGCCTCTCTGCATCTTCCTGCATGTCTCTCAACTGGCAAGCCTTGCTTCTTCACTCTCTCTCTCTTCCCCTGCCAGAGCTAATATGACTCATCCCGGCTAACATTTAAGAAGCAATCAAGTGGCATCGGAATCCAGCGTGCTGTGGGTCCGATAAAATCACAATCAGTTTGAGATAGCAGCAGGAAAGCGGGCCTGATCACACACAAAACCACCATGATAGCTGCTGTGAAGCACAGGAGAGTGGCACCTTCTTCTCCTGCTGTCCAGACCCACCCGCTGCCATGGAACACCTTCTTTTTTATTATTCCCTGCCACTGAGAACAGCCACGGGTTATTATAAACTCCCCAACACTAGGCTTTCACACCCTTTAAATGAGTGCTCACTTCATAGTACCCTCAATTGACAGCATCCACTTATAAAGCTGGAGGGCTATGATAATCCATTTAGTCTCATTTATTCCCATTGTATTCCCCCGAGGCCACTGACATGATGGTGCTGCTCACTCAATCCGTACCCCACCCTTTTTTTCCTCTCTGTGGAAATTTACTTTCCTGTGTCACCCAATTCTGCCCAAGATAACGCAAGTACAAAATGACACTCAGACCCCTGTTAAGGCATCAGTGAAGAGCATAAAAAGGTGTTGTAATTACAATAAATCATCATTACCAATGAGGAGTTCAGTGGAGCTCCTGAACAAATCTGGGAGGATTTCAGAGACAAAACTGAATCTATCAAGTGCCTTTCAATAATCTTTCACTTTTTCCAAGTGCATGATCAATACGAGGGAATGCCGGGCTGCCCAAGATCGAGTTACAGTCTCGTGCCTCTCTCTGCAAGTACAGTGTGAGGTCTGAGAGGCATTGTGGCAACATCCATTCATGCGGGATAATCACATTAACTAGGCGTGTCTGGGCTCTGTGGATACACTTCTATAAAGACAAGCCAGGCCCCGAGTCAAAGCAAATTACACCAACATTTCCTCTAATCTCCCCTCAAACACCCTGATCTGTCTACACACCAACAATGGCAAAGTTCAGAGTTGAGATTTTTGTCATTAGCAGAAAATACTGATAAAGCAAATCAGAGCAGTTTACCGGTTTGGTTCTTCTTATGCAGCACAGCATAGTTGTAGTTGTTGTATCCTCCCTTTTTTCTTCTCTGCTTCTTTCTTTCCTTTTTTCTCCCTTTCACTTCTTCTCTCACACCCTCTCTCTCTCGCGCGCGCTCTCTCTCGCTTTCGTGCACACACACTCTCTCTCTCTCTCTCTCTCTCTCTCTCTCACACTGTGGCTGTATCAACAGCTAAGCCGCACAGTGCATTTACTCATCCCAGTTTGCACACACTCGCTCTTCAGTCGGTCTGCCTGGGCGCACCTCTCTCTCTCTTTCTCTCTCTCTCTTACTCGCTGCCTGACAATAACTACAAGCCCACCCTTTAAACCCCTCCCTTCCCCTCTCTCCCTCCATCCCCATCCCTCTCTCCTCCCCTCTTCCCTTCACACTATCCCCCTCCTCCTCCTCTTTCTCCTCCTCCTCTTCTTGCTCATAGTGATGAACCCCCCCACCTCTTTTAGATCAGCACTCCTCTCTTCTACATCTTCTCACCCTCCTCCTCCTCCTCCTCCTCCTCCTCCTCTTCTCTTTCAGCCAGCAAAAGCTGCGGCCCCACCCTAAAAAGGCTCTCGCTTAATGACTGACTGGTTACCTCCAATTTTTATTCTGAAACATCTTTTTATATTGCGCTTTATTTTTGTTTCTCTCAACACTCACACCATTTTATTCCCTCTCTGTCCACGCACATAAGGAGATGTCTTTTTCTTAAAAAATATAGAAACTCCCAAATGGAAGTCGCCTCCTGATTGCTCAGGCTCCCTCTCAGACTGTGTGTTATACACTCTCTGCTTCTCTGATCAGTGATATGAGCCTGTGAGCTCTGCGTCCAAATTGCCACCGCGATGCCAAAAGCATGTTTTCTGGCACAGCCGGGAGCATCTCTTGCCAGGAGAGATGTGTGAAAGAGAGCAGTGAGGCGCGTGCATGCACGCACGCACACACACACACATACATGCTGTGCTCTTAGGACGCGTCACCCGCACCACCAACCCACCCACCCCCCATACCCAGCGCGCTCTGTTCTCATGGAAACACCAGCAGATAGACTAGAAGAGGAGAGGAGGAGGAGTGTGTGTGTGTGTGAGAGAGAGAGAGAGAGAGAGAGAGAGAGAGAGATGGAGGGAGAGAACGGGATGAAGGTAGGAGGAGGAAGCAAGAGGGCCGGGTGTGGCAGACAAGGCAGGCGAGGCAAACTGCCTCTCTTCCCCCTCTCCCTCCCCTTTTTTTTTCTCCCTCCGTGCCCACGTTTGCACACAGTCTGGTTTAATGAGCGGGCACAACGCATGCATTATCCCCACAACTACATTTATAACCATTACCATACAGTGAGGCTCGCAGGCGCATGCTCATGCAAACACCCACACTGTGTATTTGTCTTTCATAATACACACAGACACACACATACACACATTGTGGTGTCAGAAAAGTCCCCACCCCCGCTCTGACACCGGCGAGCACCAGCAGATGCTACAGACACAATGAGGATGGAGGGAGGGATGGAGGACAGGAGGATACACAGAAAGAGGGATGGATGCAGGGGAGAGGAGGAGGAGGAGGAGGAGGAAGAGGAAGAGTCCTGAGGGGTTGTGCTCTGCTATTCTTCTCTCTTACAGGATTATTCCACATCCAGTTCACTGAGGGGAAATCATTAACCTGCACCGCTGAGCCACAGCCTTCCCGGTGGTCACTGCTGCCACACAGGGAAATCTAGCACCATTACCAGGCTGTACTACATCATCACTATGTGTCATCATGTCCTATAGCAGACTGTATGACACAGATGCTGTAATAATGCAGGGTTCTGCTGAGCACGCATAGTCTTTCTCTGCACTGCCCTGCTTTACTTTAATACAGCGATGCACATTCATCCAGCTGCCGCACTGGGTCACTTCACTGGAATAACTAGCAGATAAGTGACTGGCTCAAGGGAGCAGACTCTTTTAAAAAGCTGTCTGAGAACCATATGCTTTGCTTCAAATTTAAAAACAGGTGAAGAATTAAATGGAACAGCCAGAATAAATGACTGTGAACACACGGGGTTAGAATCATGTGCTTAAGTGTGCCATTCACCATGGCCCATACTTTTTTATAACAAAGTAGCAACTTCTAGGCCTGAACAAAGTAAAGCCAGTGTGCATTCAAGTTGCATTCTCACTAATGTCCAGCAGGTGGCGACTTCACTGCTTGCAAAAAGAAGCCCTGCTTTATGAAAGTCAATAGAAACTGACCCTACTTCTTACCGGATTTATTACCTCAGTGGAATTACCATCCCTGGACCTAAAAAGGTATTTTCCCATTGACCTTTAAAAGAAAAGAAAATTTGATAGTGAAACAATCCTTGTGAAATTACTCATTTAGTTTTACTTTTGATTCCCAAACTGGATGGTGGAAAGTTGTAAAATGGCCTGGAAAGTGACCGATTGGCAACTTGATGATGATAGACAAAAAACACAAAGTACACGAGTACAAGAATGATGGTGTCTGCATCAGTTATTTTTGGTTATAGCTGAAACAATTAGTCAAATGACTGTTGAGAGAATATTATATCATATCAGTTTTTGGATAAAAAGAATGTTACTTTAAGTCCTTTTTATCCAAAAACTGACAAGTTCCTGCTTACATGTGACA
>JAOWBC010001387.1:4527677-4539726 GCA_028566105.1 Hypoplectrus providencianus | reverse complement strand
TATGGTTTGTAGTTAGCAGCGCCTTCTAGTGGCTGTAGAAAATATGAAGATACACGAAGTTGGAAGTGACATTACTCAATGTATAAGCAAGTGTTAAGGCATAGACAGAGCATGGAGAACGAAAAGGTCCACTCAGGGTGGAATTCAACCAGCCGGGTTTTTTTCCACATGGAACCAAAAAGCGTTACTAATTGAAAATAACCTAACTTCCATGATTAGCCTGTGTGCAGCTAAGTCATGTCTATATCACCCTTTACCTCACATATGTAAGCACCTCACTTCCTGTACTTGCATGTATTTATTTATTTATTTTTTAACTCTTTTAAGTTTATTTTACAACACCTTACCATGTCATTACCCCCCCTAACTTCAAGCAAGTTGTTTTGTTGCCTAAGCCGTATTCTAAGATCACACTATTTGACCTTATCCTGACTTTCTGCTCCTCATCAGATTTTGGAGCTCCATGACAAAATCAACAGATCGGGGCTAATTTACGTTGGCATAGCGCTCCCTCCCATAAGTGAGAGGTGACCTGTTCACAGACGCCAGCCGCTGACTGATCTCTGAAACAGTCCAGATATCTGGCATGTTAGATATCATGGTCTGTCATGGAGCTACAGGGAGTGGGTTCAAACTGGGAATATTGAGCGCTATGGTGGTGAAGCCGGTAAGTAAAAGCTATTGTCTATGCTTTAGACTGCATCCCAATTACGGGGAATTAAAATGTATCACCATTGTGGAAACCTGTGATTCATTTCACTGTAGATTTCACCCTCATACCATGATTCATTTTGTCAAGCGGCTTCCACATTTTCCAAGAGACAAGCACAGCATCTGTGGATGAAAATCTTATTCATCATATTGAAAACAAAGTCACAAGCATCCAAAGATTGTCTGAAATGATGGATCAGGGTGTTAACATTGACTGAAAGATACTGTTCAATTGTGTCTTTAGATGATTGGAGCAGTTTCCATTGGTTACACATTATACATGAACACAACCGTGTGTTTAGATGAATATTTTTATTCTCTGTGTGTCGTCCTGGTGCGTGTGAAAGACTCCATTCCCTGTTCAGCACAGAAGCAGAAGTAGGAGAGAAAGAGCAAAGAGATGCTCCCACAACACAACTCTGCTTCCTGTCTGAAGAAAAACCACAACAACCTGTGACCTAGAGCTAACACCTGGCACACACACACACACACACACACACACACACACACACACACACACAAACAAAACATAAAGACATGCATTATTTGTCTCTTGCACCTGTTATTGTATAATAAAAAAAAACGAAATCTTCACCAAACGCAGCAATGCACTCATCACTATAACCATCTCATATACACACATCGTCCACATGACTATCTTCCACGTTTCCAGCCAAAAAAAGCACCCTAGGGCGCCCCCTGGTGAGCACCAAGAACAACCATGGCAAGCCCAGCATTTTACTTCATACAATTTCAATATTATCTTTATTAGATACCCTCTTTTATACACATATACATATGCATACAAATATACAGTACATGACATGTTACATGTTCATATACAAATACATACTCCATAAATATGTACCATCTTATTTGGATATTATTGGTCAATATTGTCATGTACAGTACATTATCTCCAACATTCTGGTGTTAGCATAGAACAATTAATGCATTCCAACAGGGAGGAGGACATCATGTGCTTACAGGAGGGAAACATGGCAAAAAAAAAAATACAGAAAATTAGCATTTTTATGTTATGAGTTCATACTTATACATACACACATGTGGGGTGTACGACCAGAGCACTAGAACCAGAGAGACAGAAACAGTCACGGTTTTGTTTGGTGAACAAGGGAATTAAGTTCACTGGTGAACTTGAGAAACAGACTGTGATGATGCTGCATGTGGCCCAGAGAGACACAATAGTTTTGGATCGTCCTGGTCCAGTTCGAAGGTGACTTGATGATTGACTGGATGGCAGTTGCTCTGGGTTTCCTCTTGGACAGCTGCACCAATAGAAGTAGCTTTACATGCATGTAGTGTCTGTGCGGAGGTCAGTCAGAGCCAGATCTCCTCACTGCTTGTGCTGTTCACCTTATAAATGTAGCCCACCATCGGATATCTGGCAAAACCTGGAAAGCATTGAGGGAAAAGAAAAGAAAATAAACAAAACACTCACTGCTGTTCCTCCACACTGAATCTAAAGTATAAATAATGAAAAATGCAACAGTATCCAAGTGTGTTTGCCTGACCTCTGGCGGCGTAGGCTAAAGACAGATCTTCCTCCTCCTCTTCCTCTTTCTTCTTCTCTCCCACACTGTTCTGCTGGGCAGCCTCTCGGGCTGCGAGAAGTGATGTAAGAACGATGGAGGACACAGCAGAATGCAGAAGACATGTATGGATGAGTTTGGAATAGTTTGGGGGACTTTATTATGTTTGATGGACACATGACGTGTTACACATGCTAAATACAGAATAAAAGTATGCTGTAAATACGAAATTAAAAAAAATGCACTGTATAATTGTAGTTGAAGTGGAAATCTAGAATTATCCAATTTGTTTGTTTGTTTGTTTGTTTGTTTTGTTTTAAAAGACTTCAGGGTGCAGCAAATGATTTTTGTTTTAACAGTTTAGTATTAAATTAGCAGTTAGTTAAGCTTAGCAATTGGTAAACCAGTGTTTTGAAGGAGATATAAAACCTACAACATGAATCCTTAAACATATGTTTATTATTTCATTATTTTAAACTTTACTCACTTCATTAAAATTCTGCTTCTCTTCTAAGGGCTGCAGATGCAAAGCTTGATTAATCCACCAGGGGGCCAGGGAGCAATTTTACAAATTTCTAAAGCACAATGAGCTGTGAGCCACTGAGGGTGTGGGACCTGCTGGCAGTTGCTATTAATCTGAATTCAGACAATTGAGCCAAAACTAAGTCTGCTGAAATGTCTGTGTTGTCATTCACTTTTGACTCCAGCATCATCACTGTAAAACTCTCTTTTTTCAACCTTAAGCACTGAGCATTGATTCTGAAAACAATTGAAATATTTCAGTGAAATAAGAGGCCACAGTAAGGAAGATGTGAAAACGTTAAAAAATACACTGAAAAGGCCCCACAGGGTTAATTTAACTCTGCAATCAATCGCGTGAGTTCACATGGCCAATAACTGTGCCCATGACTTTCCACATTTCTCCAAATTCACATCTAGTCCATATCTATGAATTTCATACAATACATGTAAATACAAGCAAACAATTTAATGTGTATGTATTGTACCACAGTCTGTGTCTACCCACGCCCCCACGGTGCACCCATCTGTTTATGAGGTGAGGGCAGATTTGTTTTCTTAAACGTGATACATATCTACCTTTTCTCAAAGTGTTGAGGTCGTGGAGCTGCATGTTGGAAGGCAGAGACATGTTCTCTCTGGGGATGTACGTCTTTTCAGCTTTCTCTGTCTTCAGATTGGCTGAGTCGCTGTGCAGGAAATATAAAGCAGACGTATCCAACTTGGATTAGACGTGTTATTGTTTGCAGGACGGACATCAAATATTCATAAGAGCACCAAAAACGCTCTCATCAGTGTTTTCCTTCAGATCCAATAATGATGCTGAGATGGAAATAAGTGTGCGATACAGAATCAGGGTCAGATGAGGCTGGCATAGAAGCCTTAAAAAACACTCTATGTTACTCTCTAAGTTACATATTGATGTGAATATTTGTATTGGTTAGCATAATATATTCCACAGTATTGTCAGCAGAACACTTTATGTCTACATTTAAGAACTCTCAGCCTGAGAAGTGAAGCCAATTCAGAAGTGCCTTAAATCTGCATTATTTCTAGTGGCCAGCAGGGGGACAACCCGACTTGTTGTAAAAGGAGTTTTGTATTCAAGTCTATGAGAAAATGACCCTATTTCTGACTTGATTTATTACCTCAGTAAATATTCTCCGTATGTTTTTTTCAGTTGATAGTTTCAGTTATTTTCCAATACAGAATAATACTTATTTTGTGAATTATAGTTTTATGTTTTACAGGGATATCTACTGGATTTCCATTCATCTTCTTGGCCGGCTTTACTTGCTTTCTATTCTGTGTCGTTTACACAAATATTTACTGACAGAAGTCTGATTGCTTTATTTACCTCTTCTTGGTCATCAGTATCTCCACTGGCTCATCTGTAATAAAATGCACAAGATTTATTATCCTGCTGAATAAGCGTTAAATACCACAATGCACAATGCTGCAGTCACACAGTTTCCAGCTGACTTGCTCACCACAAACACAAACGGAAATACAAAGGAGTTCTAGTCCTACCAAAGGACTTGCTTTTGTTTTTTTGCATCAGGCAGAGAACAATCAGACTGAGGATGAGGAGGGCCATGAAGGCCATGGCTCCCCCAGTCACTATTCCCAGCATGGGCACCTCAACACGAGACTGCAGGAACTCTGAAGAGAAGTCAGAGAAGAAACTATGGCGATTCACTTTGTTACAGAGCTTAAGATTAATATAAAGATATAAATAAAGATATGTCTATATGATACATATGAAGCAAACCAGAATACAGTTAGCTTAGCATAAGATTGATGTTCTTGATTACTTTGAACTTTTCACACCACTGACCTGCAAGTGTGAGGTTGCTTTGCACCGTTCCCACGCTGTTGCTGACGTTCAGTGAGATATTCCCTGATAGACTCCCAAGGGAGACCTTTAGCGTGTGATTTGTCAGCCATGGGTAGCTTCGAGAGTCCACGATGAGGAAGTCGGAGGTGTTGGCCACCAGCTGGCCTGACTGATCCACAAAAGTGATGGTGGCAGGTGGGTTGGACCGTACCAAGGCAAAGAGGACCAGGGAGAGGCCGGGGTCTGAGGTTTGGCTGTAGTGTGCGTTCAGCTTGAGAATCTCTGGCTGAACTATAGGATAGGGAAAAGGAATGACTTTATTCACTACACAAAAAAGAGGGATCCTCTTACAGTTCTACAACATCTCACACAGACTCACACTGGACATTGAGTGTGACTGTTGCATTGTGGCTCTCTCCTGTCCTGGGGTTCGATGCAACACAAACCAGCTCTCTGTCCCACTTCCTGGCCCGCAGAGAGAAGGTGCTGTTGTGGTCTGTCCCCTGTCTTATGACCTCAGAATCTTTCTGTGTCGTCACCACCCGGTGCCGACGTTTGGGTGGTGGCTCTCTCTGCTGCTCCCCATTCAGGTACCATGTTAGCAAGGGTGGGGCACGGGGATCCCAGCCTTCTGATTGGCAGTTGAACCAGTGTGTCATGTTCTCCTGCAGTGTCAGAGCTGCCATCTGCCGTCCATCGATTTTGGGGGCGGGCTCAATAGCACCTGTGGGTAAAGGATTATTGCTATAATGATATTGTGAAAACATGAAAGAAAGGAGATATGTGCAAAACAAGACATATTAAAACATTTTTACTTTTATCCAGCCTGAGAACAGACCGTATTAAAATAAAGTGGACATAGCTTCCAGCTGAGTGCCATAAGCCTACTTCTAGTTCTGACTTCATTTATTACCTCAGAAAACAATCACAAGATTTATTTTTGGTCTCAATTTAGCTTGAATGATGCCTAAAAATGCTAGCCAAAATTATTAATTTGCAGTTTGACATGGGGGTTATATGCTGGGCTTGGTAACAATAAGAGACTCCAGAACGCAGCCAATCTAACATTTTCTATCTTTAGGACCTATTTTTAACACCACTGCCTGTAAGAAAAAGGGCAGTGCAATAACCTTGAAGCTTTTTTGTGTGAGTTCTGTTTGCAAAAGGGACATGTCATGTAAGTTAAAGTTGCAGTGTGCCTTACCTGTCCAGGATAAGGCCAGTGTGTGAAGGAACACCACAGCAGAGCCAGATGCCCACCTTCTCAGACACACAAACTCCATACCGGCCCAAGAGAGCGCCACCAACACGTACACATCTACCTGCTTGGAGGAGAAGCTGCATGTTGACATGTATCAATCCCACTTCCTTTGAACCACACATACATGGGAAACACTGCAAAAAAAAGCACTACGTATAGTAGATAGAATATGTAACAGCATGCATTATTGTTGGATTTTTGACTTTTCTTGGAATCATAGGCTACAAAAGTTTCTGTTTGGAAATGTAACCAAAACAAAGCTTAAAATTGTGATATTTCGTCACAAATGTTCACTTCATTCTACGTTTTTTTTTTTTTTTTTTTTTTGCCAAAACCATTTGGAGTAACTGTATTGCTGTTAAAAACAGCACCACTGTGAAGCCATCATTGATTCTGTCATTTGACAAATATTACATATTAGTCAGAACTTCTGGCTGTTTACACAGAGCAGAGGAGAGAGGACAGGGGAGGCTGTAGAGGTTGTAAGAATGCAAGTTCAATAGTTATTTAACATATTAAACATCAAATTAACATATATGGGCATTTAGAAAGTGTCTAATTCCATTGTATTTCTGTTTTTAAAGACCATTTATCAGATAATTTAATTTGCATTGTTCCCACATCCAGTCATGATTGTGATGATCCCATAGAGCTGCAGTAGCTACAGTGAGTAAAATGCAAATAGAGTTTGAAAAATAAATAAATAAATAAATAATGAAAATGAAAATAGGGGGGTTCAGAGGGTGAAAGACAGATTTTTGTAGAATGGCATTGGGAGACAGGTCTAGATAAGCAGAATCTAGTATTAAACTTACAATGCAGTGCAGTACAGATAAAAATAATAATACAAAAATAAACAGCACATAAGACTTTACAAGTAAACTCGGCCAACCCAGCTTTTATATGCAGAATTACTCCATCACTACGATACAAAACATTCCCAGGCCTGCTTGGATCAGTGGTGCTTGTGCACATGAAGAGAGTGCAGGGAATGAGTAATGTCTGGTGTTAGCTTGCAATCCGGGTCATGTGATACGTGTGAGCACCTCGGACGAAAGCAGGAACTGAGCCATCAAGGAAACACTCATAATACTGCACATATGGAGACGAATAAGAACATTCTGGCAAACATGAGAGAAGGTGTTACAGCCCTCAGGTGGACGATGCTGCCATTCCACTGACAACCAAAACAAGGGGTTACACACACCACTGTAGGTCTCCACATACTGTAAGGCTGCATGCAGGCATTTCAATGCAGATGTGTGCACTTTAAAAGAGAAAGAATGCCCTCTACAACACAAACACAGCATTACCTCAGCCCTTTCTGCAGACGCTGTAGTGATTCAGCCTGCTGGAGCTCCATGGCAGCGGAGGTGGAGAGGAGGGAGAGTGAAGGATGGTGATAACAGCGGAGAGATGAGAGGCAGCCCTCCCTGACTCAGTTGCTTTCCCATCTGCGTACACTCATACACTTACACACACACACACACACACACACACACACACACAAGCACAAGGCTTTCTGCAGGGTACAGCGGCTCCAGTAGCAGCGTTCACTAGCTGGCAGGGGCTGGCTGACGCAGGCAGTCAGGAGGAGAGGGTGAGTAGGAAGGGAGGAGGGGATAGGATAGAGGGAGAGAGGGAGGAAAGGAGCGGGCAGCTGAGGAGATGGAGAGAAAGAGGGAGAGAGGAGAGGATGAGGGCAGAGAGAAAGGGAAACAAACAGAGGCTGCAGAGAGTGGGCACTGAGTCGTGAGCGGAAGAAAGAAAGAGCTGATGTGGGAGAGAGGAGGAGAGGAGAATACACAGGCTGGAAGACAAGAGAATGGGCTCTGTGTAAAACATCAATCTTGAACGATCCACTACTTGAGCTGTGGTAGATAGACAGGAATAAACTGTCAGTTCAATGGGGATGACACATCTCCTGTCATCCATCATTCCGATCCCTCATCAGGCATGTTAAAGTAACCTCTGATATCCAAACACAGACACGCTATGTGGCTCACAATGTCTGAGCTCAACTACTTCAGACTGAAAAGCCTCTGCAGTGCAGCTGTACAGACCCGAGCAGCAGCATGTAGAGCAGCCAAAAGAAAGACAAAAGAAACTCAGGATAGGTTTATGTCCTGTGCTAATGCCACCCATCAAGCTTAGTGTACATTTCAGGAAACACTTTGCCTTTATCCTGTTTCCTTGTGTTGACAAATACTATCTTGGTTTTGTTTCTTTAAAGAAAAAGACAACTATCCCCATGAGGAAATTCTGTCCTAAATTGCCTGGCTTCAATTGGAAGGCCAACAGGCCCCTCACAAACACTGGATTCTTTTCCTGTAAGTTGAGTCATCTGCATATTTTGGGTGTTTTACACCCAGTATTGCATTGTTATATGTAAACAGATAACATCATGCTGACAGGACTGACACAAACAGGTAACTCCTGCTGCATGCAGCAGAGGAATCCTTTCACCTATCAGTGAAACAAGAGACTTTAATTATTTGCTACCAGGAATGCATGCACTCACACTATGGGGCAGAGAATCAACACAAGCCTCATGACACACAACCATTTATGCTTAGCCCTTTGAACCCCAAACTGTTAATCAGGACATTCTGCGTTTCCATTTTACTCACTCTGACCATGTGTTCAACTTCAATACAAAGGAATCAATCTATGGAAACAGTACAATAACATTCAGAAGTGCACCAAAACTTTTTTCGTACAGTTTACAACAGCCATGATATAAATCATAAAAATGGAAAATGCAAGTTGAATCTCTGATTAATTTTTTTTATTAGATAATAATGGAAATATATATCCAAGTGCCAACAAGTGACAGAAATATTGGAGGAAAAAATGTCTCCACAGAATATACATAATGAACAATTTAAATTTCAACAACCTCTACTTACAACCCCTCATGTCCTCTCCTCTTAGCTCTGTGTAAACCTGCAGATCTGACTTTCATTGAATAGGCTAGGTGACCATTCTTCTCAGCAGAATCAATCATGGCCTGACAGTGTTGATGAGGAGTGCAGAATTTAATGTTTCTAACAGGATCTTCTTTTTCGGTTTATTTTGGGCAAATTTTAGCTGTAATCAACACATATTGTCTAGAGAGACAAAAAGAGAATAATTAAAAATATAATTTATTCATTTTTAAATACATATTTAATGGTTTTTTGTTTTTTTTTTAAATTAAAAATTATTCAATGGCCTTTGATATGTGTAATACTGTTCCATACACTGCACTGAACTGCTGACTCTTCACAGGTGTGCAGCAGGTAACAAAGACACACAAGCCATGACCTTTTTAAATTATTTCTTTATTTATATATATTTATTTATTCATCTCAGTTTGGTTGATATTCTTTTTTATCATTGTTGTTGCACTTTAGTATTTTTGTACTCAACAGAAATGAACATAAAAACAACAAAATAAAAGACAAAATGAACCAATAGAAAACAAATGAACCTAAGAAACAGGAGTAGAGCAGAGCTGGCTTGCTGAGCAGGGAGGCCTGGGATGGAGAGAAAAGATTGGGAGGGGAGGGATGGAAGAGGTTAGACTGAAAAAAAAAAAAAAAAAAAGGGAAAATGGGGAGTAGGGTCGGTCTAATCAGGCAGAAGATTTGTGAAGCAGCTCTCTCCTGCACATTTACCTCTCAGTCATATGCTGTGCTTTCCATTCGCTCTGGCCGTCCCTTCCTGTGTGCCGCTGCTCTTTCCCCTCATCGAACAACAGCTCCGCTCACAGTATTAGACAATGTGGAGCCTCTGGTCTTAATTTTAGAGTTTCTGTCCTGCCGTGGGACAAGAGACATGCAAAGTCTTCCATTCCAGTTGTTTCCTCTCCAACACCTGTCATTCTTTCTCTTCCAGATCTCACTTTTGGCTTGAAGTAAACAATGAAAGAAAAACGGAGGACAGATCTGAAAGGACCAAATGAGAGCTGGAGTGAACTCAAGCTGGAAAGGAAACAATGAGACTCACTTGGTTTGGGAAGAAACACAAAAGATAAATTCATGAATCCAATCTTCTTTACCGTTAACCTTGTCTCATTTCAGAGATTTCTGATTTACCGTTAAAGCTATTCCCATCTGCTCTGGAGGGGAGCGAATGTGGTAAACAGGAAGTGACACGGTGCAAATGGAGAGCACAGGCGCTGCATTACACCATCACAGGTGTACTTTATGGCATATGAAAAGTCAACCGTGCAGCCAGGTATTGTGAATGCTGACCAGTATGTATACATACAAGTGGAGCTTAATTCTTTGCACCAGTTTTTGCAGGCCAAGGTGGTATTTGTATATGGGACGATAAAAAAGAGAAATGATTTAAAAAAAAAAATAATAAAAAAGAGGGTGGTTCAAACACCTGCTGTGGTCCCCAATGTGCTGTAGCCTTGGTGTAGCTGTGCTTGAGCCCAACTCTGCTTGAGCCCAACTCTGCTTAGGGCACAGGCCTTAGTAGATATATTTAAGTTGGGCACACCCTGCCCTGCTCCAGCCGCAGCCTTGTATTCCTTGCTTTTCCTTATGGACACCTCTTGACAGGAATCCTTTTCATGGTTTGAGATGGATCCAGGTATATCCAACAACAATAACATCAGGTTGCGTAACACAGCCATCACCTACTCCAATCTTCCGTTCCAGGCTCAGGAAGGTGCAAAGCAAGGCCGAAACAAGTAAAAGAAAATAAAAATAGCGGGAAATAAGGTGGAGTAATAGTAGTTTCCTCCTTGGATGCCATAGCAACAAGGTTAGCCTGGGAGGTTGTGCCGTGTTCGTAAGGCGTCGTCCGATCAGAAGCCAATGTAGTAAAAGATGGTGTGGAGATCACAGCAGATAGGTAGGGCGGCGAGAAGAGAAGTGTCCATCTCCACACTTGTTTGGATGTTTAGGATGATATGTCAGCTATATTACAAGTTATTCCCTTGTTTTTTTTTTTGTCTCTCTTTTTTTTGAAGAGTGTCAAGTCTCTGTAGCACCCAACCCAGACAAAAAAATCCAAAGCCTGACCCTGTATAGCCTGCCACAACTACCCCATTGAACAGAAGAGGCCCAACATCAACAAGAATGACAGTCACAACAACATCGATTGAAATGATACTTTAAAAAGCAACACAAAATAATTACTCTCCTCTTATTCAAGTGTCTCGTTATAATAATATTAAAACAAATAAGAACAATCTTTTTTTACGACACAGAAAGAGCACTCTCTCTCTTCTCTCTGTCCATCTTTTGGCTAGAACTCTCAAGATTCATAAAAGAAAACATTTTAAAGACATCCAAAAATACAAATGATAAACAATACTAATATAAAAAAAATCCTCCCCAACAACATCTCAAAACAAAGAGTAACAAAAAAAAAAGAAAGGATTTGATGCAGAAATTGCAATAGCGTTCTATACATGGCATCACTGTACAAGGAAAGGAGCAAATGTCTGGTAAAACTACCCACAATGCAATACACTGTCACTGACATGGGGAAGGAGGGAGGGAGGGGGAAAAAGGGGTACGTTGAGGCTGGAGGGAAGGGGGGGGGTTTAAGAGCAGAGGAACAGCATGGCAGAGCGAGGAACTGCGAAGAGGGTGGAAACAGACAGAGAGAGGATAGCTTGAACCGAAAGTGCAGAATTACTTAAGTAATCAAAGAACAATGTTGTCTTCCTTGCAACACAGAACTGTTTTTCCTTTAATAATAATAATAATAATAATAATAATAATAATAATAATAATAATATTCATTATAATAAAACCTCTTTTACAGAAAACAGTAATAACAATAAGAGTAACAATATTGACCATAATGCCTACATGGACATTAGCCGTAAAAATGAATTTCAAAATAAAATAAAAAAAAAACGAAAATGAATGCCAGAACAAGAAAAAAACAAAACAAAAAATGAGAGAGCTGGTTTGTCCTGTGCGATGTCACTGAGCTCCATCTTTGGAGAGAGCGGTTTTGTTGCCCAGTTGGAGCCTGACCCAAAACACCCGCCACCTGGCCGAAAAGGAGACTGCCGCTGTCATTGAGATTTCAGTCCGCTCCGGAATGATCTACTGCCGGACAGCAGGAGGAGGGGGAAGGACATGAGACTGAGGAGCAGACTGAACCTCGTAGACACCTTTCCCCCTCTGCTCACCTCTTCTTCTCAGTCATTCGCGC
>JAOWBC010001387.1:4514447-4527577 GCA_028566105.1 Hypoplectrus providencianus | reverse complement strand
ACACACACACACACACACACACACACACACACACACACACACACACACACACACACACACACACACACAGAATGTGAATACTTTGGGTTTGTGGCAGCAGTGTTTCTTTGTGTTATTGGACTCTAACTTCTTGCAACTATGACTGTATCAATGCATTGGCCGACGAGGCACATAATGAAGTATGCCAACAGTTAATAGAAGACGATGGGTTGTAGGGGAGTATTCGGTCAGGGCAGCAGATGGGCATGTCGAAAGAGGGAGGAGTGGAACTCCGACCTACCCATCATGGGAGGTGAAAGGAGGAGACAACCTGCGGCGGTGAATGCTGGATGTCTGTGCAGAAAATGCTGGCACTTTGACCTTTTGAAACCCAAGGCCCCACCTGTGACCCCATCCCTCGAATAATGTCTACACCCACCCACACTCTCCCTCTTTTACGCAGACTGCCCTCCCAAGGACAGATGGAGACATACAGATGGACGTAGAGCGCCCCTGTTTGGGCAGAGAACGGTGGTTTGGCGTGATGCTGCTCAACTCAAGTCAACACAACTCAGGATAGCTGATATGGACCGCTGTACACAGGATACACCCCTTCCTAAAACAAGACAGAGGGAAAGAAGCAGCTGAAATCATCTTGCCTTTGGTTCAGTCTCTTAAGTCCTTTAACCTTTGTAAATGTTACACAAAATCAGCAAACAATAGAACTACAAACATAAAATACTATTTTTTGCCCTGTAAGACATGTAATGAGCTGTATACTAGACAGATACTACACTGGTTAGTTAATTCCCTCATAGTATAGTCAGTTATTAAAAAAAACCAACCAACTAAAACTGTTGCAGCTTTTTTCATTTCCTCAAAATTGATAAGCATTCATATGCAGAAAAACAACTCTCAACTCTAAGAAAAAGTAAGTAAGACCCCAGGAAAGGTCAAAAACATTTACTATGTGGTTATTACATCAATATATGTAACTACAATGACTTGGAGCCAGAATGAACATTATGCATAAGGTTTGGTGATTATGCTATTAATTTTGTTTGAGAAGAGATGATAGAGTCTGAGACCAAACCCTAACCCTAACCTTAAAAATATGTAAGATCACTTGAGTTTTGCAGTTGTATGTGCGACTGTTAAGTGTTTTATTAATTAATATATCAAGAAGAAATCTTACTACCAAGCATTTGCTTTGTGTTTGCCTGTGTGTGTACCTGTGCTAGACCCCAGCCTGCTCCATGCTGTATGGCAGGTCAGGGGGCTTGTAGCTGAGGAGCATGTCACTGGTGCAAGAGGAGGGGTAACAGGCTGATGCGTGGAGCTCACCTTCGACATCACACACTGCGTAAGAAATACACAAATCTTTCACCGATATGGACAAAATGCACAAAAGTGTGTTTTCAGGTAGATGGCTGAATGCCTCTACAAACCAGACTCTTCCCGCTGGTGCAGCTGCTGGCTTCCTGTCAGTGATGTCTGGCTGAGAATGTCGGACATGCGAGCGGAGCTTAGTGCCTTGCCAGCCAGCAGGCTCATCCCAGACATGGGCTCTGCCTGATCCTGGACAGGAAGTGAAAAAAACATTTTTGAGAGAGAAAGGAAGACTCATACTCAATGAGCTGCTTGAAGCAGCCATGATTGGCCAGAACCTTGTTTAGACAATAGTGAATGCCTGAAGTGTGCCAGTGACCCCCAAAAACAGCTAAATGAACATGAGTTATTGGTTAATTCAGTCTTGCAAACACTTGTGTGCTGCCTTCTGCTACCCAACCACTATTCAGGCTCTCTACAGCACTGATAAGATACCTCATACTTCCAATATAAACCCAGCACATAATAACAAATTTGAGATTGTTATACATTTTTCCTGAAAAAACTGAAATAATTATGGGAAAAAATGTTAATCGAAATATAAAATTAACACAGCCAACCAACAAATAAATAAATATTAAGCTTTTTTTTTTTTTAGATTTAATGCAATGCAAAAGTGGTCCTTTGAAAAAAAAAAATATTTTTGCTGTTATAACCCTGATACCTGTTGATTTAATGATTTGTGCCTGGTGTGCTCCTGCTTGGTAGGAACGAAAGCCTGCAGCCACAGTGGCCCTCATTGGAATAGTTTGCCCACCCCTGCTCTAGATTGATATAACCCAGTGGAAAATAACATAATTGTTTCACTCACATAGGCATCGTCACATGTCTGGATGGTATGGTGGCGCTGTAGCTGTCCACGGGACCTATAGGCGTCACCCTGGGCACCTCGAGAATAGCCCACACCATTATGATCAGGCACCTCCATGGCCTGCCCTTGGGGCCTGCACTCCCCATGCTCAGATTCTGAAAAGATTAGGTATGTGTGACTGGCTAATAGAAACAATGAGGCTTTGAGAATATAACTTTAATGTCTGTTGATCTTGTTGAACGTAACCAAGCAACACAAAGATGAAGGTAAACAAAAAGTCAGTCGGGACATGAACTGGACAGTACAATTCTTAAGCATGTTTTTACAGTCAGGTTAGCTGGTCATACCTCTGGTTACTGAAGCATTCCTTATGTAGGCACCATGCCTGTGTGTAGGGGAGTTATAGGGCGGGGTTCCTCCACGTGGATGCCCCAGGAGCTCATGACCTTCTCCTGCCTTAACCAGCAGGCCTTCGTGTGGGTGATGGTAACCGGCTGGCACCTCATCTTCCTCCATACTCTCCGAGTGAGGTAAGGTGGGGCAAGGGGCCTGGGCCGGGTGCTGCTGTTGCTGTACCTCGGGGGGTCGAATCTGGAGGAGGTGGTGGTAGTGTTGGCCACTGGCAGCACCCTGTGGTGCTGGCGGCTCCAAGCTTTCACCCTGGCTCAGCTGGCGGAGAAGCAGCATCTCACCATACTCTTGAGGTGTGCCACTGGGTGGTGTTGGGGTTGCTGAGCATGGCCGGGGGTTCTGCCTCTTCAGCAGGGCTGCCAGGTCTGGGGGTGGCAGTCTTGGGTCGGCATGGCCTGTTAGAGAGTGGCGGGGGGACAGGAGGCCCTGCAGGGTGGGTGTCACGTGCTGTTGTGGGGGGCGGTAGTCCAAAGGAGTTGGTGAGAGCAGGGCCTGCTGTAGTGTAGAGGGGGTACCGTAGCTGCTGGTCCCCACTGCGCCGCTCTGGTAATCCTCCAGGCCTGGGACTTTGAGGGATGCCCCCTGCAAGTAGTGGCTGTAGGAGCCGACCACTCCGGAGGGGCCCCGGGGGGCAGCGTCACCAGAGAAGAGGTGGGGATTGAACTGAGCCTGGTCATAGCCTGATGTAAAACGGCCAAGGCTGCGACTAAATAAGAGGGAATGCAGAGAGTAATTAGCTAACTATTATCTAACAACATTCCTCAAAAATGCAAAAATACTGCAAAAGAATTCATGTATTTACTTTTCACCTATCTACAGGAGGCCTCATTAAACAACCACACACAGACAGCCTAGCAAATACTTCAGCTCATGTCCAGGTTCAGAGTTCACTGAAAGGTGTACAAAAATTTTGATTGTGTATTTGAGGACTGGTACACATTCATTCAGTGAAGGCAGTCCTGGTTAGTCCATGAGATGATGATATCAGAGGTCACAGGTTGACTGATCTCCTACTTTAACCATTTGGACATCAATACTAAACACTTATCTCAAATCACTCACCCAGCCACACTTTGGTGCAGCATTTGTTGAGGATGTCATCTCAGCAAAGTTGATAAGGGATACTTAATACTCAATAATGGTAACAATAATGTCCCCAATCTGTCATCTCACACATAAAATCTCTGAATTATTGTCTAATTGTCTGAGGTTTTAAAATATCTGGATGAAATGTAAAACAGAAAAACTAAGAAACACACAATGATAAACAAAAGTACAACCATATGCATGAAGGTGTCACTTAGGAGTGGCAAGGTCATGGCGATCAATAAAATACAAAAACAAAAAAAAAGAAAATCAAACAAACAAAAGAAATGTACAGAAAAAGTCCATTAGTATTGTAGGGAGGGTTTGGCTTCCGTCAGGGGATGTGGTGACAGGATGGGTGGGGTCACCTGTGCGTCTCTGCGTTGTCTGCGCTCAGCTGCTTCCCGAGGACTCGGTGTCCTGGTGTGGACAAAAAGCCTCCCTGTCTCTGAGCCACGCCTCCCAGCTCCACCTCCTGAACCTGAATGGTCACCTGTAAAAAGAACATTCAATGTTAATATCATTATTAATTAGCATCACATTTAGATTTTCACCTTCTTCAAGACTGTATTTAAACCATACATGTTCTTGTAAAACAGAAAGAAAATCACCTGCTGTTGTTGAGGTACACCCTGTGCCAATGGAACAGTGGGCCGAGCAGATGCTGCTTGTTGATTGGTTGGTATAGCAACTCGAGGCATGCCTGTGGGTGGCGGGCTTCCACTTTGGCCCTGGTACAGTGCTGGAGCACCGTGTTGGTACTGCACTGGTGATGGACCTCCTAAAAAAAGGGAGAGGTGTCCTGACTGTAAAATCTCTGGAACAAACTTAACTGAAATCATCAAACAAGTTTGCTTTGACCCACAAAAGCCCTAATGCCATGAGATTCAACTTTTAAAAAAGACAGAAAAATAAGTAATCCCAACCTGAGCAAGTTCAAATTCTGGCATGGATTTATTCATGAACGCTTGCTTATTTTGCTTTTGAAGTTGAGCTGGTCTTTGCTCTATTTAAGTTTGCTTAGATGGGTAGGGCTGCATAGCACTGGAAAGAAAAGTCATGACCCCTGACGTACTGAGGACAGTCAGTCACCCAGCACACCATATTATGAGGAGCAGGCGGGACCTGTCCCTCTCCACAGGGAGAGAGGCCACAGTGAGCACTAAGTCCACAGCCTCAGAGAAGCAGTGAGGTCTGTTCATATTTAAAGCTCATTATAAAGGCATGTTGTATGTAATGAATGGGAAACACCTGTCACTGCCTGTGAGCTACACAGTGGTGTAGTGGTTAGCACTCTTGCCTAACAAGGATGCTGGTTACCAGCTCTTCTGTGTGGAGTTTGCATGTTCTTCCTACTTCAGCATGTGTTTTCTCCAGGCCCTCGGCTTCCCCCCAGGTTAGCTAAATCTGTTAATTTAATTGGTGACTTTAAATTGCCCCATAGTGTTAATTTGAGCGTCAATGGTCTTCTGCCTCTCAATTAAGTTGGGAGTGGGGTCTCCCACACTCTTTAATCTACAGCCAGCAACAAACCTCTTTCACATGGCCCCTCCCTCTCTCTTGGGACAACTGGTGGCAGTTTTGCATAACCCGCATGCACACTGTTTCACCATGTTGCTCACAGCTCAAAACTTGATGGACCTTCTCTTAGTAATAGGTTAGGTTAGGTTGCTCAGATACGACTGGACGAGAACCGTTGGAGGGAGGAGTTTTTGCAAAACGGTTGTTTGTATTTGGGCAACTAATTGCAGGGCTTTATCCTGGCTCATTATATCAGGATGATGTACTCTTGATAACCAATGTGTGTACACACCTGATACCCCTGGTTACAATTTATTTTTTGTGTTTTGGGTTGACATAAACTGGGTCTTCTAGTATATTATTCATAACACAATATCAAAAAGTAAAATCATGTAAGATATCAGCATTTTTGTATGGATGACAAAAGCCAGTGATTTAAACACCCGGTGTGTGTCTGAAGCATGGTAACCATTTCAAAACATACAAAAAATGAAATAAATCAACTGACAAGAACTTTGACAGTAAATGTTTACATTTTCTTTAAAGTAGCCAATCACATATTTATAATATCTGCCCAGATATCATCATTAGAGGAATATGGATCTATCCATTTCTAGCCACCACATCTGCATCAGTTACAAAAAAAAAAAAAGGATTTTTTAAAAACTTCTACAATAGCACCACTAACCATGCCCTTGCATTATGCCTGCAGAGCCAGGCGGAGGGCTCTGGTTGGGTTGTCTGAAGAGGTGGTTGCTTGGATGTGTTGGCGGAGGGCTGGAGGGCTGGATACGCAACCTGAGGGAGGACAGGACAGAGGAGGAGAGAAGAAGAGAGATACGACAGTGATGTAACACTTCAGTCGATAGCACTGCACCACAGTATCAAGTTCATTGTTCACCGTTCAATAACTGATGACTAATATGCGAGTGTGTGTGTGTGTGTGTGTGTGTGTGTGTGTGTGTGTGTGTGTGTGTGTGTGTGTGCTCACCTCTGGAGCTGGTGGGTTAGGTGACTGGGCTGGCTCTCTCCATGGCCTAAAGACAGGCCCTGCAGGTAAAGAGACATTCAATTTTACCTTAAACCTTCAGTACAACATGATCTGCTGATGTGACTATGATTATGTTACATGAGGCTGACTACATGAGATGATATAAGTGCTTATATGGAGTGTGCATGCCCCAAAGAAAGGAATTAAGTTGAGGAGACACACAAGGCCACAGTGCAGGACAGTCATCCCTGAGATGAACTAAATCAATAGCACTTTATAGATAGCTGTTCAGTGCATGCATAATATGAACATAGCCATAAAATTTGATTATACAATACAAGCATGATCGCAGTGCTATCCACCGTCAGATTACACAGTTTAACCAATCAGGCATAAAAGGTTATGAACTGCAATAAACATCATGACGCTCTCTGTAAACACCATGCAAAGCATCATTTCGGCTGTAATTACATCTTTATGGCTGCTATTTGTCAGCTTCAAATACCTGAATTTGCTGGTGGAGTATTTGTTGCTCTTGCTGGTAGAGTATATGCTGTTGCTGGGTTTGCTCCAGGAACCGCTCATCCTGCTGGGCAGCGTACATCTTCTGAAGCTGCTCACACTCCTTTTCAAAACACATACATGGTCCCAAATTATTACATTTGCATGGTAACAAGGGATATTATTTCAACTTAGAGTAATCTGTTGGATCTAGGAATGTAGCCACAGCCATCCAACACTGGCTGTTACTAAGTCTTCTATGCTAACAAGGGATATCGGCTAATAACAAAATGTTTTGCATGTCATGCTTTTTGTTGCTCTTTAAGATATCCATTCTGCATTTTAAGTTTTTCTTGGGATAGTGATTGCTCTGGAGGGCAAGGCAGAGGAGGGTGATATGTACAGTGAAGTTGATGTTAGAGCAAAGTGAATGGATTGGAACTGACCCTACAAAGTTCTCAGGTCCAACTGTGCTGTTTCCATAGAGGTGCAGAATTAAGTATTTTATATATTCCAGTGATAAAAATGAGGCAATAGTAAACTATAGCAGGAACAAGATAAAAATCTGAAACTGCTCAGGGTTCATAGACGTAACTTTTTAGCACAAAAGCTTACAATATTTGTATGAAACTACCATCTTCTTGATCTCAGCTGTCAAAACTAAAATACTCAGTTCGAAAATTCTACATTTATGGTGTTTAAAGTTCAAAGGCAAAGTTATCTCACAACTCACAGTTTAACACCATGTGTCCCCGTCTGGCTGCGATTATTCCAAACCTAATTGATTGGTGTCAACAACGTAGGTACACTAAAAAATAAAGCTAATGCTTCGCTGCATGGCACTAATCACAGTAAGTTTACTTAAACTAATTGTGCTGCAAAGAGCAAAAGTATTTTCACAGAAGTCCGTATTCAATTTAAACTGTATGTAAGTCAGATGTTAAAACCTTGTGTCCCTTTATGATTTCAAATACCAGGTACAACATATAGGATAACGGTTGTGTGTTAACCTCTCCTCCACCCATATTAACCCTCTTAACACTTGAGAGCAATGATAATCCTAGCACGTCAGTGCATGCCTCAGATGAAGCACCCACTGTGAACATGATGATTATCCTCCCTACCTACGCCTCCTACTGAGTGAGGTAATCCCATTGCAGTGTCACTTTGAATGATGTGATGTCTGAAGAAGCAGCTTGAGGTTTATTGAGGTAAAAGTGTTTGTTTAAGCTCACCTTAAGACCTCCCTGTCAAACAGACTCTCTGAAGGCAGGTTAAAAGTGGGGAATATTCAAAACATAGCACAAACTTTAATGGATATAGATTGTTTTTTGGAGGCTTTAATAAATGTACCTGCTTTCCCTATACACAGCAGTACATTGCTTAGCTTCTGGGCTGGTACTCCTGCCTGATTCTCCAAACTGGGGGCATGCTGACAACCAACTGTAGATAATACACTGGCTATGTCTACCTTGGGTGGCTGTGGCTCAGTAAGTAGCAGGCTGATTGGTTTGATCCCTGAACATGGCAGCTTACATGTCGAAATATCCTTCGGCAAGACATTTCTCACTGTGTGTGTCAATAAATTCCTGATGGTGGCAGGTGGCTTCACTGCACCATTTACATTTAGGGTCACCTATGCCATCAGCGGTCCCTTTGCGAGGACATGCACTCCATTTACCTCACACGAACTTGTTTCAAATGATCAGAACCATCCCCTTAAATCCAATTTTGTGCCTCAAGTTGCATTGCTGGACAATGAGTAAACTTTCTGACATCTGACTCTGTTTCACCTCTAACTTTGTTAGCCCCCTCTCTAATCTCGTGTCATTATCCCTGATGATAGGACATCAGAAGCTCCTGAAAGCCTGATCTGAGCTCCCACTAAGCCTACCTAGACCAGTGGTTCCCCTTAGTTGACTGTTTTGACGGGGCAGATGGGCTGCATTAACCACTCTTCACATATAAATTAGATCCACCACACAGCTCTGAAAAGACAATGCCTCACTTTTAGAGCTGGTTTGCTTGTAACAACCATATTTTTCTCTTCATAAACACCAGGAACTGAGTTTTTCTTCAAACTAAATTATGACTGATATGTTAAATTCATGCCAAACTGCCTCCTATACTAAGAAATTGTTGACTAGCAATGTTGCAGGATTAAAATATTTATAAGCTATTTGCAGACATTATAGTATTATAGTGACACAAAAAAATTACGACCATTATAGATGAAATGAAAAAAATATCTCCATCAAAGTTCAGAAAATTTATTTATTCCATTTTTAGTTTTTATATAGGGTTAGGGTTAGGGTTAGGGTTAGCCTACTGGCTAACCAAATAGCCTACTGGCTAACCAAGGGACCAAATAACCTTTGACGCAAGAAATTTCATCAGAGATTTATTAACCATGGTTTGTTCAGGTTAATCCAAAATCTTGGCAGACTAACATTAATAGTAAAACTGTTTTGAGCTGAAAGAGTGTCTTAGACCACAGCAGGAGGAATTAGGTGGGAGACTGCAACATTTAGCCATTGAGCCAATGGTGGGCTCATCACAACAATACAGTTCTAATGAGCTAATGTTCTTCCACTGACTGCTGCATCACTGAATTTACCCCAGCACATAAAGAAGACCTGCAACACCAGGGAACTTTGGCTGATATTCTCAAGAGGGTAAACAAATTGCATCCAACCAGCTGTAATGTATCACCTTTTCTAAACTTTGATATTAAGTAAAATGATTTACCTGTTTAAGTTGCTTAATGAGGCTGCTCTGCTCTAGATGAGCCTTGAAGGCCTGAATGGTGGCTGCGCCGTCAGAAAAACGTCTGACAGGTGAGAAGCGTTCCATGGGGAGATGAAGAGTGTTACAGTCCTTATAGCTGGATCTGAGGAGGGGGCCAGAAGGGGCAGAAACAAACATGTGTTCACAAACACACGAACACACGCACAATATGCAGCATGACACAGACAAATTGACACACATTCAGTCATACAGACACATAAAGAAACACAGGAGAAGCTTGAGATCTTCAAAACCTACACAAAACATTAACAAGTATCTTATGTAATATTTGGACTTTGAAGAGGAACTCTGCAAAACTACAACTCAAATGTTTGGAAGCTGGTCATAATTTTTTTAGGACTTGCACAGTGACTACTTTTCATATTTTAACTACAGACTGCATTTGAACTCTTGATACATTGTCTGAGAAATCATTGTTCCTTACAAGCAAGGAGTCAATTAGACAAAATCTTTCAGGATAATAACTTCCACTGATGATCATCACTGAAAGGTAAGTTTTTTTTATCTACATATTATATACTCATATTTATTTTCAGGCATCACTTCCAACATAGGACATCAATGACATGCTTCTTAGTTTTTTTAAACCAATAAGTTATTTGCTAAGTACTAGACTGCTATACCCCGCACTTTGCCCAGAATCAGCTGGGAATGGCTCCAGCCCTCTGCAATACTAGTTAGGAAAAGCAGTTCCAGAGAATAAATGAATTAAATTACATTATGGTCAAGTGTATTTTTTATGCTCCATTTTAGCAAAACAGGACCTCGATGGCTTGCTGCAGTAATCCCATATGTAATAATCAGAAAGTAAAAAAATGTAAAGTCCAAAATAACAACAAAGATTGCAATTTTGCAGTCAGACACAAAATTAAAGATATTTATATATAATAGACATTTTTCTTTTGTTTAGCTACATAAATGTACATATCACCCCCCAACCCCACAGTATAGAGCACATTAACAACTTTACTGAGATAGCATGGGGTGGTAGCAGATCACAGCACCTGTTTTTTTCTAAACCAAAAGAACACCTGGTATCTTGAAAGAGTTTCTACACTGAGTCGGAGGAAGATGATACATATGACAACAGCTAAAACTGGACAAAATAAAAACACGAAAATATGATTTGCTACAACTTTAAGATATTGCAGCTGCTCATAAAATAACAATCTGCTAAATCTGAACCGGTCACATACAAGCTCTTTCCAGATTTGTGATGAAGAAAAAGTTGTTTTGAGTTACGCTGTATTGGTGATGTGGAGAAATGTCTTTCACGTGCCACAAGCTCCACATCACATCAAACACCACTATTGACAAAAAAAAATCGTCCCTCCTCTTTGGAAGATGACAACTTATGCTGGTGAGAGAACATCCTCACCATTGTGTGTGAGAGATCAACTGTGTGTAAGTAAGTGTGTGTGAGAGAGAGGAAAAGGGAGTGAGGCTTCATATGCCCCTTACTTAACATGAGTGTTTGTGTGTGTGTGTGTTAGTGCATATACAGCCTCGGAGCGGGCGTGTCCCCTCACCGGGTGTGTATGTCGGGGGCCCAGCCCCCCCTCTGGCGGGGGCCCTGGGACCGCTGTGACTCTGTCGAGGGCTCGCCATGCGATGTGCTCGTGAGCGCGTGCGTCGTGTGCCGCTTGGAGCGGTTCGCCAGGTACCTGGGCCGCAGGGAGGGGGAGGACGGGGGTGAGGGTGGGAGACAGGAAGCAGCGCTGGTCAGCTCACTGTCCTCATTGGCTAACGGAGATGGGGGGAAAGGCCCACCCATTCCCACTTCTGCCAATGGGTGCCATCACTCATATCTTCTTAGCCAATCAGAAAAACATAAAATAATTGCATCATAGATGGATGTTATAGCTTATGGGTATCCCACAACCCCCCAGCTTCCAATTTAAGAATTGGACTGGTAGCCTTTTTTTTTTTTTCATCATTGGTTTTGCAGGCTTCAGAGTTAGCAAAGCTGTGTGAGAAAGAGTGAGAAAGTCTGGAGAATAATTTGGCACTTGCTGGAATGAAAAAGATAAAGAAGCTTTTTGCCAAAGAGTTTGAAAGACAGAAGGGCTGGATTTGGTGGCAGATTCAGTTTGGAACTGTGGCAGAAGGCACTTGCGCAATGGAGAAAGGAGGAGAAATGGGGTAGGCACCACAGCAGAGTGGCCACCTCCCGTGGGAAAAAGCAGAGCAGCCTAGAGGCACTCCCTCCCTGCAACCCAGGACACCTGCGAAGTCTACAGAAGGTGCTGTCTGAAGAGGAACAGGTTGGGAACCCTAACACTGACTTCTGAATCCACATACACGTACATACCCCGGCCTATTTCTGCTCCTGTGTCAATTTTAATTGATCATATTTGAGATTTTCTGACATTTTGCATGAACAAGTGCATATCTATTAGACATTTGTTGGGTATGCCCAGAGTTTTAGATGTTTGTTTTATTTGAGAAGTTATTGAAGTTGTTTGACTATACTTGCTTGATGTATTTAAGACAAGGTTTATTTATGTAAAGGCAGTGGCATCATGCTGTTTGGACTACAACTAGAGAATTGTTTAAAATTACATGATGAATATCAATCTAATTTAAGTTACAAACTGTTTATAAAATCTATGCCTTGAGAAAAGCAACAAAAACATTTCTGTCAAGTTAACCAAATTCATACAGAACCCACTGATCAGTGGTCACATGTTAAGGGCCCTCCAGGGTTTCCAGTTTAGACAGCACCTCTGTTCAGTACACCCCTTCACCAAAAACAATCCTCATGGGTTACCTCTGTACTGCCTCTTGATCCGGCTCTCCGTCAGAACCCTCCTCATCCACCGGAGCTACCGCAGGGATAGGATGCTATGAGAGGCAAAGGGTTCACAAGTCAACGCAGTTTATATGAGGGAAATGCAAAAATTGCACACACACAGAAATCCAGATCCTCACTCCTCACCGGGCTGGTGACAAGTGGTGAGGGTCCCCGGGGTCTCTTGAGGAGTTGAGCGTGTAGTTGAATATTGGCCCCACCATCGGAAGCTCTTCGACCAAGAGGCCCCATGCCATTGAGCAGCTGTAGGGTAGGCGGCTGCAGCAACGACTGCTCCTGGGGGATTAGCAGACACAGATTCAGATTGGTTCCTAAATATATTGCAACATTCAGGTTTCTGCAAATTAACAGATGACTTCCAAAGGATTCCTAATGACAACAGAAAGAGCCACATCCAATCTAACCAAACTGTCTGTACCTTGTACTCCAGCTGCTGTGTGGGCTGCAAGCTCTGTGTGGGCATGAGAGTGTGCATTTGCCCCATTGTGGGAGCCAGTGGGGGGAAGGGGGGCTGGGGCACTGCACCGCGAGGAAAACCTGGTGGCAGTTTCTGGAGGTCCTCCTGCATCTCTGTCCTGTGTTTGGAGAAAGGACAATGACAGGAAGAAGTCAATGGCAAAGTTCATGTACTAGCAACTAGCTAGTTCTAACCACATACTTAAAGGGATAGTTTGGTTTGTTTAACATTAATCTGTGTAGCATCAGCATAACCAGTGTCGTGCATTCTCACTGACTTACCCCTGTCAATGTCCTGTGAGCAGAGTTATTGTCCAGTATTGGTCAAGGCGAAAGTAGTCCGGCATGTTGGCTGGGGTCACGAA
>JAOWBC010001387.1:4493674-4514347 GCA_028566105.1 Hypoplectrus providencianus | reverse complement strand
AACAAACCGAACTATCCCTTTAATGTTGTCTTGGTGAAAGGTTATCTAAATCCAAAAGGGCTACCTACCCCTAACCCTTCCCCTACTTTTGATTGCTCTGAAAAAAATGAAATATATTTTGTCTACTCAGGCAAGTAATTGTGGATAGCTTATTTACTAGCTCGCTGACTTTAGCAAAGGAGTTTAGACTAATAACTTGAAATTTCAGATCAGTCAACTGGCAGTAATAGATTAATCCAAAATACAGGACTAGTATTGGTACTGTAGCAAATAAAGAAACACCAAAGAGTGAGTGAGTCCAACCTTTGGTCTGGTACTCCCACGGTGTGCCGCCTCATTGTAAGGTAGCGAGCCATGGCCTCGGGAGATGGTTCCTCCCCTTCATCACTGTCCAGCGCCATGCTACCATCCGGCTAAACATGAAGCACAGACACATACATTCCGGTTATCAGTAATGCCCGTTTGTAATGGCTGTTGTATGCTTGTGTGCATATGGTGTGGCAATATATAGAAAGGTTTTTCACATATTCAATGTTTTTCAATGTACATGCTTTAACGTTCAGTTCTATTAAAATCCCTGCTGCAATGCAGTAAGCTGACGCATTCTTGTGTTTCACAGCATTTGTGAGTCAGCTTTGAGGCTGTGTGAGTTCTGTTTGAGTGTGTGTGCATGTATGTGTGACTATGTGGTTCTGATTATACTGTGTGCAACACTACCAGTTGTAAACTATAGGAGTGAACTCCAAACATTGGACAGCCAGTAATTACAAACAACTCATAACAAACATGGACACTGGGTATTGTGGTTGTGTTGACCATGCTCTCAAGAAGTGGTGTAAAAACTTTGCCACTATAAGTCTTTGACTTAGAAACTGTTAGGGTTGTATGAGATTTTCTCTCTATGAACAAAGGCTGTGTCCGTGCATGCCTTTTAAACATGATGACCCAGTGCTGGCCATGTGCTGCCAGGCTGATGTAACCATTCGGACGGCAATGTCAACTCACCTCAACAATCTGGTTCTCTGGGTTGATGAGCTGGACATGGGGTACGGTCATACTAACGGGATTACCCTGCGGATCTGTCTGCTGGGCACATACGCACACACACATAGACAGGTCGTGTGAGGATTATACTAATTTTCTGGCAATCTCATTAGTGTAAGGGTTAGGGTTGGCATTGGTAGATGTGGGTTAAAGCAATCAGCTACACTGTGGACAAACTGCAATGACTACTCTAAGTCGGATTTATAACAAGCCTTCAACAAAACCACTCTTCTTCAGGCTCTCAAGGCCAATCCCCACTGGACATGTTTTTAGAAGCGTTTTTAACATCTGTAACTGACTCTGAGCTCCTGCTGAGAGACGGTCACCCTTTGCCACTGTAGTGATTGAGGAGCAACTGATGTACAAACCTTGATTTATCAATCAACATGCAGTTAATATGTTCAAAATACATATTCAACAGGATATGTGTATTATTTATAATAGTGTTACATTGAGATTATGATTCACTAAATGCAACAGAAGACAGATTCAGTAGGGATTACATGATAAAACATATAGGTGTCAGTGGGGATTCCCAAAATAACCTATAATTACTTTTAGGACAATGTCAAAGCTGTTAATACAATAACATCTCAACAAAGTTTTTGTATTTACTTATAATGTATATACATCAATAAACAGAGAGATACACATAGGACTCATGACATAACCATGGGTTATGTTAAAACAGTGGACAATAACTGACCTGTACAGCATTAAGGGGATAGCTAATGGAGCGTGGTGTGGGTGGGGCAACACGCAGGGTCTTGTGTTTCTTGAGGCGGTCAGCCAGCAAACTGTAGATAGCGCTGTAGTGATCGTATGCATCTGTTTGTAAGGACTAGAGAGGAAAAGGCAGCATAAATATAAGATGCTGAGATGAGTAAACAAGACAGTGATGAGAATTTAAAGATTTTTTTTTCCCTGCCAATCTAACTCAAAGACAGGCCATCTTGTATTGTAGGAAAATGCCTTGGTTGAAAATTCCAACAAATATACATATTATAGATACAGCAGGAATGACACTGGCCACAAAATATAGCGATATTTAACATATTTAAGATGTATTTATATTAAAAAAAAGATGATATAGAACAAGAAGAGTGGAATAAGCAAATAGAAAGTAGAACAGATAAAAAAAAAATGTTTTAGTTACATCTTGGTATGACCTTCAAATCCCAATACACACTTTGATCTGTCAAACTGATATTTTTTACTTAAGCATGCAGCACTCTAGTTGTGCATACAAACTGTCTTATATGCCTCGCACATTCTCCAGCCTTTGCCACTTTTGTCTCACAAAAAAGAGGTGAAACCTTGGAATCAGTGCAAGCAGGCTACATATTTATAACCAACCTGAAGTGTGCGCTCTCTGTCCAGGCCCATCTCACACATGGCTATCAGCACCTGCTCATTGATGAGCTCTGTCTCTCTCTCAGTCTTCACCTGCTCACATTCTGCTATCAACTGGAAGAGAGAAGAGATTACAGAAAAATAAACAAATGATATGTAAAATGTTAATGAGCTATCAAGGTGTCTGTAAATAAAACAGGGCCAGACAGGCTGCTTCCAGTCTAACCATGTCCCTGCTTAATAATGAACAGATATGAGTGTTTCTTTCTCATAACTCCCTACCATAAAGTGACTTAAAAATATTGAAGGATCCCTGAAAACTAGGGTCCCAACTGTGGACATTGTTGGTTTCATAATACATTTTGAGGTATCAGGTTTTTGACAGTCATCAGTATATTATTGGATTTAAAATCTCTTGTGGTATTCAAATTATTTGCTATGGAAAAACAATGAAACACACTAAGGCTCTCAGAGAAACACACTCAAGTTAAAATTCTGCTGAGCAATGAAAAGATGTAGAATTAACAGCAAACAATAATGACAATTACCATACACCAAGGTAAAAAGATTAGATATTAATTAGTTTGTTTCAGATAAATAATAACCACAGTGGCCTAACCTGAGCAATGGCTGCTTAATACTTCTAGAGGGGTCTTACCCGGTCAAAGTCTGGGTCCGGATCTCCTAGTCTCATCCACTTGTTCTTACAGATCTGCTCCATGGTCAACCGTCTGCTAGGCTCCAGCACTAACATGTGTCTGATCAAGTACTCACAGTCTGCAATAACACACAAACATATGATTACATCACTGAGAATGTGATAAAAGCAGTTTGACTGATTGGAAGATATGCAAAAGCACAGCAAGATCTTAATGGTTTTACTAACAAAAATAAAAAAACAAACAAACAAACAGATTTTTCATAGAGAAACCATTTATTTATATTATTTTTTTAAATGCTTATTCTTAATGCTAAGGAAGTCCATTTATGCTGAAAGCAGATAGTCAGCAGTTAATGGAAACTCTCATTGTGTCTTTTAAATGTTGATTCATAGCAGAAATAAATATCTCAACATCCACAGAAGATTCTAAATTACCTTAATTTTATAGCAGTTAATTCAATATTCTACGTAATGTGGTTTAAATGAACATTTTGCTACTTCTTTCCAATGTAAAATCTCTCAAATGGAATCAAATGTAACAAACATAAACTAACCAAAGCCAGTGTGACAGAAAACGTGGAATTTTTGACTGCCAAGGGCACTAAGCAGAATTTTTTTTGTAATTAGTTTTTTTCTTAGGGAAACAAAAACTTTGAATCATCTGGAGAAAGGCCATGTTTTACCATGCAATGTACACACAGCAATAGTACAGTCATGGAACAACAAAAGCGATGAAAAGAAAAACTGCTCACAAGCACACATGATGACTTTGCTAAACAATTCACCAAAAAAACAAAAATCAGGTGTGACAATGTTGTATGAAGAAGAAAAATGCACACATATCTAATAAATCTCAATGACACACAGTGTGGTGTTGGGAGAAACTCTGAAAACATGGCTTTTGTTTGTTTACCAGGAAACTTTTTAAGCCATCTTTCAAACCAAATTGGTAACTGAAATGATTTGGGGTGATTATCATTTCAGAATTTACTCGGCCCTAAAGATAATGATATCTTGCACTGAATAAGTTGTGTTCTGGAGGAAGAAGTAGTGACAGAGGAAAGAGTAAGAGTTGACGAGAGTCCTACCTGTGGACATGAAGAATGGGATACGGAACTTGCCACTGAGGACACGTGCCCGCAAATTTTGTAATGTGCTGCCATCAAAAGGGAGAGCGCCACACACCAACACGTATAACACCACACCTAGGCTCTATGGAGAGAAAGGACAGCAGGAATCAAACCATGAGTAAATAATTTCAAACACTCATTTTGTTTTTGTCTTCAAGTAAATTAGTTACACCCATGTTACACCCTGTGCTACATCTCAAAGGTGCCTGATGCATCTCTTAAAGTCTACTCACCCATATATCTACTTTAGGTCCATCATACTCCTTGCCCTCAAAGAGTTCTGGTGCAGCATAGGGAGGGCTGCCACACCATGTCTTCAAAAGCTGGCCTCTAGAAAACAGGTTACTGAAGCCAAAATCTGACAGGGGAGAGGAGAGTGTGAATAAACCTTATCAGTTTTCTCGACAAAGTCAAATCAATTTACCCAAGAAAATGAGAATCGCGATGCATCGTCATGACGATTATTTTGCACACCCCTACCACTCACCAAGGCAGCCCAAAACCACTAAATTAAGTTTCCAACCTGTACATTATTAAGTGCAGTCACACACCTGCAATTTTGATGTTGAGGTTGTGGTCCAGCAACAGATTTTCAGCCTTCAGGTCTCTGTGGACAATGTTGCGGCAGTGGCAGAAATGGACCGCTGCCACAATCTGTTTGAACTTCTTCCTGGCGTCCTTTTCCGCCATACGCCCATGAGCAACCAGGTGGTCTGCACACACACCAAATGGACAGCTTTGAGATTCACAGGTATTCATCATCTTTGAATATGCAAGCCAAGACTATGATTACGTTCTAATTTGACCTAATAAACATTAGAATATTAAGAAGTATTTTCAGGCTTTAAAAAAAGCGGAATATGGACACAGGATAGTGAACATTACTAAAAGATTAAGAGAAAAACACTACAGTGAGTAGCATGAAAGAAAAAGAGGAAGCTATTGGCAAAACAAGAAATCAAGCGTTTAAATAAACAATTAGTCCATTATATTAATCACTGACAACTTTGAATAGTCATATAGAAATCTTGCAGTATATCAATATAATGTAAAAATGCCAACTCTTAAGCATGAATATTTTTTTTTAACTTCTGTGTGACAGTAAACTAAATATTTGCGAGTTGTGGGCAATGGGCTTTTGTAAGCCTAGCCAATCGACACTTTCACAATTAACTTACATTTATAGGTAACCAAACTAATAACTGATGAAACAAGGAAATTACTGAAAATAATCAATATTAACCATTAATGAGAATAATGATTATTTGCAGCTGTTACAAGATTTGCATTTCGCAAAAACTAAAACACATTTCAAAGACTAACATTTTTTAAATTTTTGAAGAATGTTTTAAATATACTGCACAAACTGTATTTGAGACATTAAAAAATAAATAAATAGATAAATAAAAGGAAACCAGAACTGTAATTCCAAGGAATAGATGATGATAAAGTCAATCTACAACAGTGCAACAGTGGAGATCTCCCTCACCGAATATCTCCCCACCACTAGCATACTCTGTAACCAGATAGATCATCCGCTCCGTCTCCATCACCTAAAGACATAAACAAATGATGAGATACAGAAACCAGACCTAGTGACAGACCAACATCATGTAAACTGCAGGTCATCCATTACACAACAGAATGAGCAGTGTTCAGCATACACAAAGGAGGACTGAAATAGAACAAAAACCATCATATGGCCAGTGTAGTGTACAGGGTTTATAAAATTTATCAGCGGTCAAACTTTTTCAAGGTAAATTTTCAAGCTTTTCTCATACCTTAAGCAGTTGTAATAAACAATAGCATATAATTTCTGTCCTATCAGCTGAGAGAGAGTGAGTCAGAAATATTTATAATTAAAAAAACTGACCTTATGTCAAAATGGCAAATCACTCAGACAAGCAGAGGTGCACACAAAATGCATTTTGGATAGGCTATTCAATTTATTATTTTTTCCACTGAATATGCAATTTTCTCAAGTTGGATGGCTGGTTGTTGTGAGAGAAATACCGTAAGAATTGAAAGCATTTATAAGCACTTTTCAAACCCTGAAAAAACAACATTAAAATACATGTATTAGCATGAACCCTTAGTATACTCAAATCAAATGAATCAGGTCACCTGGACATAGATTTTATATCCAGTTGACCTGATTCATTTGAGTATTCTTTGACCTGGACACATGAGAATATGCACGGATATGAACCCTTAGTGTTGATGTGATTTCAACGCAAGGTATAGACCTGTTCCATAGGAAAGAAAAGCTTAAATGACTTATGCTGTGATTCTAGCTCTATATAGAAAATACAATTAACTCAAATTTACTTGACCCTCAAGGGGCCAGGGGTTGAGGGGGCAGGGTGCCCCCCTAATATAATGGTAGGGAAAACACTGAAGATGTTGTAAGAGTTCCCTTTTGAGCAATTTGTTTGGTGTTCTGGGAAATCCCTCCGTGGCCAATTTCTTAGACAAAAGACTGTCTTACTGGGAAACCCCTCTAGATGTATCATCTAAACTGTTAAAAAGAACCGTTATCTTTCTACAGTTTAAAACAAATAACTGTAATTTGCAATATCTTGGCACGGTTAACCAAAAAAAATAATGGCAGGTGACATCCCACTAAAGAAATACATCATATTTGTCCGTTTGCTATTGGGCCATGGGTCTCAGGTGTAAGATGTGAGCAGAGCAGGCTATCGGCTCTGGGAGTGAGTGCAAATGTGTACCTGGTAGAGGCGGATAATGTGGGGGTGCTTCAGTAACTTCATGATTTGCACCTCTCTGAAGATCTTTTTCAGGTTCTCATCGTCCAGCTGGGTCTTATCCACTATTTTTATAGCCACCTGGAGACAGGAAAACAAGAAAGGGGTGGAAGGAGAGTGAAGGATGAATGGTGAGAGAGGGAGAAGTGGTGAAGACAGAGGGCGAGATCAAAGAGGGAAAAGTGAGGGAAGGAGTAAATATGGAAGACAGAAACAGAAGAGGGGCATAGAAAGAGGAAACAAAACAAAGAATTTATGTAAACCATGCAATTTTTTTACCTGCTCTCCAGCCTTTGAAATACAGACAATACATTCACAATAAATGGTATTAATCCGACTTGTAAATTATAGGCAACAATCTCAGGGCACTCTTCTAGTGTCCTTGTAATATTGCTATAGAACATTATAGGCAAAAGAGCTAAGTGGAGGATGTAAATGAGACAGTCTCTATTTAACATGACCTGGCCCATTGTGAACAAACACACAGAAACAAGAAATAATCATAAATAATTATCTGCCACTTACTGAATTAAACAAGATACCACGAGGAGATACTGACAAGATGATGAAACTGTGTTGTCACAGCGCTTTCTCTGGAGTCCAGTTTGTTTGGGTAACCTGACCTGAGCCATGACCTTCGACTGCAGCACAACTCTTGCATAATGGCTGAGCTCCAGACAAAGGCTCCAGCAGTGTGGACAGTGATGGTCTGTGACAGGAGCTTTGCGCTGCCACTTACAAAATGGATAGATGACTTTAATGACTTCATCAAGCGATGATAATGAGGCTGCCCCAAAACACATCTTGGTCCAAAAATAGATGAGCGAGTACAGTTTGAGGGTGTGTAAAAAAAGGAAAGTCTCCATCCTGTATTAGGCACACAAACAGTACCTCATCTGTTAAATTCTGCTGAGTGCCATCCTGAGCTCTCCCTTTCCTGATAGAGGACCATCTGAGACCTGACAAGGGTGACTTCCTGTTGCAGTCAGGAAAAGGAAGTGAGGGAAAGAGCAAAGAGGGGGCTCCTAGGAGAACAGAGAACCACATCTGACAGTGGCATTAATCCAGAACAGTGTGTGTAGCTTTCCTTCAAGGGCACAGCCCAGTTTGGGAAAACATTTACTGGTAGTCTGCCCTCCATGTTTATATTTACAAAGACAGCATCTATCAAAGAATTGGATCCTTGGTGGAAGGGTTTAGCATGGGTCATTTAACAGATTATATTTCAATCTCACTTACAATGCAGATAGAGCATTTGTGCTAAACTCCTGGCATTCCTAGCCTATGTCCTGTTAATCACATTTTATGACTAATCTCATCCATTTCCACTGAATAACAAACAAAACCCATCTTCTTTGTAGCGTCCATATTCTTTCTACATAAAGACTTAAACCTCACAAACGCGCTACAGTAGGAAGAAAAACTTTTAATCAATTCGTGGCGCTTTAAATGCACTCCAGGCCTTGTTGAAGGTCTGGGCTCTACAAGTACCATTCTGGTAAGATTTGCAATTATTGTGGACAATTTTTAAAATATAGTACTACTACATCCTGTAGGTGTCTTGCTAATTAAGATTCCATCTCAAGGAATTACATAGTACTGTTTATCATCACCGCTGTGGTTCATATGAAAATCCCTAGTTTTCTATCTGATCGTGAAAAGATTTTCTCACAATTTTCTATTTTTAGAGACTGAGCTTGCTGACAGATTATGACTGAAAAAGATTCTTGAATTATTTATCAGACAAATTTTTTTTTTCCTACAGTATAATGTTGCGTCAAAAACAAACTATGCCATGAATGTATATTCAAACATAAAAATATTATATGTAAAAACTCATATGTTTATTCTCTTATCCTAAACAAGTGTTTTTTTTTATTTCTCTGTGGTTTGATGAACTGTGCAAAACAATGCAAATGTTAAAAATGAAACTGGCATTGTATTTTATGTAAAATAACAAAAATATTTTTTTTTACACAGCTGGAGCCGGTTAGTTGGCAACTGAACTGTGTTCAGGGGCCTCTAAGAACATCATGACAGAGGCAAAGAGGCCAAAGAGGACTTGACAGAGAAAGGTCAGAAGAGAAAAGGAGAGAGTTACAGAGCAAGAGACCACCGGACATCAGAGTTTTGGAGAGCATCTGGGAGACACCAAGCTGGACGTCTTGGTGTTGGACTACTGTTGGAGGTTTACATTGATGCTTGGCTGTGTTAGCTAAGTTGATGACCAGTTTTGGATCAGAATTAATGTAGTAATACAATTATAATAATATGATGATCACTGATGTAAATAACAATTTATAACAGCTTCCCCAGTGATGCTGTGCTCTACAACTGCAGTTATGAAATGCCTCTTGTAAAATTGTATGACTGTATTAGTAAAGAGATTCTTCAATCTTGGAATCCAAAAGTCATATTAAGATACTGAATATCAGCAAAACAACTGTTATCTAAACAACTTTTGCCATGTATGTAAATATGTATATGGAGTTTGGAATGTGTGTTTATGTGGTATTTTAAGCTCAAGGAATCTATTCTTGGCATTGCCAGACATCCAGTTTTGTTGATGTAATCGCTCCCCTATGCATCTTCTGGAGGTTAACAACAGGACATCTGGAGCATACACACATTTTAACACTAAAAAGGATTTCAACATCTACACATACACATTATGCTAATTTTGAAGACAACGAGTCCCTCTAAATATGGGGCAACAATAATTAATAACAATTAAACAGAGGCTTGGTGTGTGTCTGAATATAAAACTTTGTTGCAAGTGATTGTTCAATGGCAAGATAAACAAAATTGGGATGTTGGCCATCACGATGATGCTAAAATTCCAGTTTATACAATTTGGCCACTCAATTCCTGCTTGCTTTCAGAGGGATTTAGACAAACAACCCTCTAAATAACTGACAACTTGTTCATGCTGACAAGTAGGGATGCTAATTGGTAAGCAGGTAAACAGAGGAGTCTGATCCATTTACTGTACAACACACAACTTAGAGGCTGATACTAGCTTCATCACAGTTAATAGCAATAAACAAGATCTTACAATATCCAAATTCTACTTTATATTAATTCATGAATGGAATGTATTGGAAACCAAGAGGCAAACAATAATCTACTTATCTTGCCCTTATCTAGACAATGGAGACACTAATGTCTCCACTCGTCATTCTGTTTTGCAAAGCAGATGGGGGTAGATCATGATTAGAAATCAGATCAGAAATCTATGAATAAAATTGTTTTTAATCGAATAGTGGCCCCCAAAAGCAGAATAAAATCGGATTATGAGATAGTAAAAGATTCCCACACCTAATGTACATATAAGGTGAACGGAAGCTAAGCTGTCCAGTGGGGATACAGCAGCACACATAAGCTGTTTCTATGGTTACAATATGTAGTGCACCTGTGGCTTACTTGCGGTGTCTGTTTGCATGAATAACAGTTAACACATCCCAGGCCAAGGGTCTTGTCCTAAGAATCAGATTGTCATCCGTGGAAGCAATTCGGGTTAAAGCAAGTGACACAACACAAAAACAGGTCATATGCAAACAGTGCATTATGATTGTTCTTTTCATCTGTATTTATTCTTTAAGGAGATGCACTGTTTCTTGGTGAATAAGACCAATTTTATTGTATTTATTATATATGTTTGTAAAAAGTATATGATAAAACTTTTTTGTTAAATCAACAAATAAGCATGATCTCAATATTGATCAAAATAATCGTTCTGATTATTTTGGCCAAAATCATTCAGCCTTACAACATTCTGTCTAATTCTTGCCATGCCTTGTCTTATTTTCAACATATGTACTCCATCTCTGCACATTTTTTCATTTAAGCTACACACAACACTGTAGAAACATGCATATTATGAAGGGGATATACAATCCATGTATCCTGTAATGCTTGGTCTATATTTCTGAATTCCACTAACTTTCCTAACACAACAGTTTAAACTGGATGAATATTGTGGTTTCAGGTTATAGCCAGCTTTCATGCAAGTGCACGACAGCAAGCGCCTTCCACATAAAAGCCTGTATTATACACAAGTGTATGTCACAGCAACACCTTAACAAGGGGACAATGTACTTTTGTATAAACATACCCTGATGGACTAAACTCTATGTAAACATATACCTGCATTCTTGAAGAGATTAGATATACACAAAAAAGCAATGTAGATATTGTTCATTAGGTCTCTGTGATACCCACTTTGAAAACATTTATGTATGACTAAACTGTAATGAGGCGGCTAAGCCTAAACGGAGAATCGGGTCTATGGTGTAATGTCTACAGTGGGAAGCTGGGGTAAGTGGATGTTATAGGCTCATGTGCATACAGTCACTCTCTCTCACACACACACACACACACACACACACGCACGCACGCACGCACGCACAAACACACAAACACACAAACACACAAACACACAAACAGCAGTGATATAATGTTAACCTTCATCAACAGGTAACACAGATTACAACACCCACAGGGGGTGTAATGCTCAGGCTTAACCTATATCAGCATAGAGCCGTGGTTCAACTTACACATGCACACGTAAGTGTAAACAGGCATACACACACCCCTGTTCAGGTTGAAAACATGGTACCGTGTCAACCCATCTTTACAATCACTAACTAGAAGCTACTTGATATGAAATGAAAATTGTGGCCTGTATGTGTTTGTACAAAAGCTAAATGCATCACACGGCGTCATACAAACAAGACAAGGCCATGGCAGGTCAGCACTATGACTGTATTATGCGCATGCACACAAAAAGATGAAAGCGTACAGGCAGTATGAGTCAGCACAATGCCTTTCAGAGATGCTGTGCACTTGTAAGAGTTTATGCGTGGATATGACTCAGTTGAGTGTGTCAGGCTGGGGACACGTTACAGTGTGGAAAAGCCTGGACATCACACAATAATCTGCCATTTGCAGAGTTTTTTTTATCTTGCATAGCAGAGCCCGCACTTCCAGGAGAGTATAGTCTGAAGAACATGAAGACCTTAGAGTAACCAGTATATGTACTTACATTTATTTAAACTGCATCCTCCCCACTAACTACAGAGGACAGTCTGTTCATTAGTCCTTTACAATCATAACATAACCTCCCTACCTGCCCCTACAATAATGCCATAAAGCTGCAAAGATTTGTTGATTTATCGATTTGTTTGGTAATAAAAATATTAACGGGTAATTATTTTTTATTCTGTTAATAACAATTATTCATCAAAAATGCCAAACATTGATGGTTAGATTTCCAAACATAAGACTGACCACTCTATGTAACCTACATGATAAAACTGAATATCTCTGGTATTTGAATTCAAGATTAATCAGATTCAAAGATGTCCCTTAGGGTACTAAAAAAATTTAATTCCTCATCTTCTGGTCACAACACATAAATCCTTTTAAAGCTTAAACAAGACAACACTATAGAATCAACATGTAAAATTCTGTTTCCTGTTGGCCACATCCATAGGTTACAATCAGGGTTGGGGTTACTATCTATTATCTGTTACATTACTATTGTCTCAAACAGTTACAGACTGAGTTTTATGGACAAGTTACGCACTATAAATAGTAATAATACTGGTTGACAGGAATTATTATAAATCCAGTTTGGGTAACCTTATTCAACACAAGTCCCTTTACCTGCAGCAGTACATTATCAATGTGTTGCAGCAGTATGTAAACAGCGGCTTCTTTTTCTGTGCAATAATCGGTGGACTCTTTCTGTAAAGTTAGTGACGGAAGCTGAAGTGCATTCAAATGATAATTGGGAGGAACTGTCGCTGAGCTTTTGTAGATACCTCACAGACTCAAGCAAAACATGACTTGATTACCTTCATCGTGCAAGAGTGACGTAAGAGGAAAAGGATGTAGATATAGCCAGACATTTGTTAGTTAGCTCATGTTTGCTTACTACCAGCTAATGTTAGACGTGTGTCGGTTAATCTAGGAGATATCAAGTTGGGTCTTCCACACAGTTATATCCATATCTGGCAATTATCCTCTTGTGTTTTGGGCTTTTTAAATGTAGGAAACCTGTCTCTTCCCTCTTGTGGTATCTGGTGTCAGATTATTAAATCCTGTATGCACACAGTTCATCACAGCACTCAGAGCTCAAAGCAGGCCCATTGGGGACAGGGCCCCATTGGACAGGCCTGTTGGGGGAAGGAGTTTTGAAAAAGGTCAATTCCTCATTCATTTCAGTGGCAGGCCCCTAATGCACCTTCATCAAAAATGGCTCAAGACCTTACTGCATATCTCTCGTATTCTATTGGAAAAGACATGATGCCATTTCAAATAGTTGAAAAGGAAAATTGTTCTTTTTTATATTAAAAAAAACTTGGTTAAAAGATTTCAGTGTGTGTGTGTTCAGTATTATTTGAACATTTTGAACACATTTAACAATATTGTGATGATATTGATAACCATCACAATATTGGTCACAATAACCATGATATGAAATGAACATATAGTTATATCTCTAGTTACACATTATATGGGAATGATTGTATGCTTTATTTACAACTACACTCGTTTTGCTTAACTTTATGCAGGAACTTCATTGCCAATCTCACTGCCTTATGTTACACAGCTGACTTTTTGCACACAAGTGAATTTGCTTAAATTAACAAAGAAAAAACTTTCTGGTTATTTAATTCATTAAGAATTTAATTTATTTTTCAGAAAATATACTGCATGACAACATATTTTCTGGACACAAGTTATATAAACTTCAATTGAGCACTTGGTCCATACTACCCACGGTAAGTGCACAGACAGGTATAAATACTCTGATGGCATGTATTGGAAGCAGGAGCCCTAACCAAACACCTTAGCTTTTGACTATCACAGCTGTTGTTTATGGCAGCAGAGTTGCCCCCCTGCAAAGCTACAACCTACAACCTACTTCTTGAAGCAATCAATGTAATAACAAACGGAACCAAAGACCCTGCAAGTCTGAAACATTGAGGTGGAAATACCAACAACACGTATTACATCCAGCCTCAACTTCTGTGAACAAAAAACACTTAATGATACACACTGTCTTCATTACATGACAATGTGCTTAGCCAATGGCAAGTCAGTTCCATTCAGAACTGATGGTTGGGGGCTGGAACATCTATCATCACTATGGAAACCAGTAAGACTTCAATGGAGCGACCTTTCTCCAACTAGCAGCCTTGGCAACGCACATTCGCCTCTGACGGCAAGTAGCACGATGATGGTACAGAGTTGAGATTTAAGTGCTACAGTGTGTGCTATCATGTACGGTTGGTACCATGGTTACTGCTGGTGTTAGTTTGGGGTAAGCAACATAGGTGCTGATATGGCTTACAAAGAATAGGATCATACTGACAAAGCCAACACTGTCCCCCCTCTAGTCATGTAACAGAGACACACACACACACAGTCTGGGCTGTGTATTTCCCTTTTGAAGCTGGCTGCATCCGGATTCACACTACTAAGAATGAAGCAGAAGATGACTAGAGGGCAGGAAGATAAGTCAAGCAGAAACACAGCCTTTGTCATACTATTCAGCCAAATGAAATCACATTTGAGTGTGCATATGTGTGTCTTTGAAAAACAGAGAGGGGAAGCTGTATGTTAGAACTGTGCATGAGGGTGTGTGTGTGTGTGTGTGTGTGTGTCCGTGTGTGTGTGTGTGTGTGTGTGACTGAGAGAGTGAGTGAAATTGTTACACAGTACATTAGGCTTGTTACCTAACGCTTGCCTTCCTGCCTGCCCTCTTCCTCCAGCTCATCCTTCTTCTGCCTAAAAAACATTCAAGAGGAAGGGGGAGAAGACAGGAAAAATAGGAAAGAAGAGCGGCTTCCCTGCTAACAGACAGGTCAGGACATGCTACATAGAACCACCTTTTACCAATCTAACTCACCTTGCTGTAGGCACAACAAAACACTGGGCTTTTCAAAGTGTGTCTGTACTTGGTCCTTCCACAGGTCACATAAGGACAATGACCAAACCCCCTTTACGAAGCTATTACACACAAGCATGCACATACATAAACATACAGCGGCAGTCCATGTTCTTATCAAATATTTCAAGCACTCACCAGGAAAGGACTGTATAAAATATCCACTCAAAGATAAATTTCAGACATAGAGGTTCATTAATGCAGCCTTTTGGCCTTTCTGTCCTCAGAAAGCTGCATTTTAAGTCACTGAAAATGGGGCTTTTGTAAGCCTCCTTTCAGTTGAAGATTATCAGAACCTCCGTTTTCAGTGTTGCCATGTACAGAGGGAAAACAGGGTTTTTGGATTATAATGAAGTGTGCATGTTGTCTCCTTTGTGAGGCATCAAAAATAAGGTGACATTTTGTGTAACAGCGGAAATGGCTTAAAAAAGGTTCTGGCTCTAACCTTACCGACAAAAACTTAAATCTGCAGTGATCCAACTGTTTTTCTGTTATAATTTTGAACAGTAGACTAAGGAGAAAAAGCTCCATTGTCATAAATAACTGTATATGTGAACTATTCCCGACTAACACAATTAGTCCATTTTGATTAAAAGAACATTGACATTATGAAAGTTTTTTTTAATTAATGTTATCTATTACAACAAAAGCATGATATTCTAAATACATAAATTGTGTTTTTTAAGAAATGTATCTTAAGATAGAACTTATTTTTGTGATTTGTGATCAGAAAAATCAGATTTTTCAACAAATCTGTGTGTTTACCCTGCGGGTGAGTATATGCTGCGGCACTGCAACCTGCTCTTGTATCATGATTGTTTATATATGAACTGACCATTTACCCAGAGAGGACCCAATAGGTTTAGTTAGACCTGATAAGTAGCAATTCCTAAATTTTTCAGCATTAGAATACTGATGAAACATTTCGTTTACTATATTCAATTAAACATGTATGGGAGAATCGTCCACATCTTAATCTTTAATAACATTAAATGTCTGCTGGTGGACAAGAAATGAGTTGTAAATACACCATTTGTTAGGGAATGTGACCACAACATGAAATATCTCAGGTAGAGTGCACTGAAACACAAGGCAACTACAGATCTGTTTAACAGTCTATAAAATTACATAATGGCGGTGCTAAGTTCCATGACCTTGGTGAACAGATAAATAATTCTTTCAATAGCATAGCCTTCTTTGTGCAATATCAAAAGAAACAACTTGTGAATAGAAGAACATCTCTTTTCCAAAATATATATGGCTCCTACATCAAATTTCAACATACTTGAAAAACATTTACCAAGGACTCAACAATATTTTAACAGCAAATTGTGCTGTAAACAAAATAGAGGCCAATGAGTGGTGGACATATAATGATTGCTTTTATAGTTTTTCATGAGATTGGACGCTTTCTGTTATAATCTAAATGCATCATTTTGTTATCTAAAACAACAATTCTGAAATCTATCAAGAATTATTGTATTTTATTGAGTAAAATGTTCTAGTTTGCAGATTAATAGTTCATTGTTTGTATCAGTGTTTTACTGCATTGATGCACTGATTCATTATTTCAGTGTTTAAGTGTTTTTGGCCCACACCTAATGTAAAAAAAAATTATGTAACAAGAGGAGGGTGGGAACAAAGGTGCTCTAATTTATCAATATAAATGTTCACGTCGTCCAAAACCAGTACAGTATTTTAAATTAAAGAAGATTAACAGAAATATTATAACTATATTGCAATGCATTTTACACAGTGTCAAACATGATATTCATGTCAACTCAGGCAATTTTCATGTGCTGGCATTTTCTGCTTGATAACACCTGAAATGACAGCTATTAGCATACTGAAAGTTGTTTAAGGCTACTACCTCATTTTGGGGAAAATCTGAAATGGGTCTGGTGGGTTTGGTCATAGGCAGCTGTGCTAGAGTTGACCAACTAACAAGCATTTATGAGTGCTTAAAGAACTTGTTCCTCTTTGAAGGGTCATGACAGCAACAAAGTTTATAGCGAGAGCAAATACTGAAATCAACATTTATCAGGACTACAAAGTGTGGCCCAACTGCTTCAAGCATAGTGTTTGTGTGAGTGCACCAAAACTCCTGTTTTGACTTCCACTTGTCTAGCTGGCCTTTGTTGAGAGGAGATGAACTTTCACTATTACAACATCCAGGTGCAGTACACTCGCTATCTGCCATGTCTGCTTCGTAGTAGCAAGCATTTACAGTAGAAGCCACCATTTCACAAGAATTTGCAAAATACATGGTAACAATGTAAACATGTATTGGGTGAATAATAGCTTTGACAAATTGCCTGTTGAATGTTTTAGATTTAACAAAACAACTAAGAGGTAGCAAAATGGGCCATCCCTTAACTTTGGCTACCATGTATAAATAACCAGGTCTGCTTGTGTGTGACTGCACTGCAGGGTATCATTCAGCTCCATCTAACTGAGAGAGTTGTTAGGCTATTTTTGACAAGTCAGCATTTCTCGTTGGGTCGTTATAGAACCTAGGCCATAAAACAAGGCTCCAAAACCCATTTCATCCTATGACTGATAATCATATCCATATTCATGATATCCACAGGCACGTAAAACTACACTCCTATTCTTCTGATATTCATGAGCAACTCGGGGGTGCTGAAACCCCCATGCTGGTTGGTTAAAATCATGAGCTGACTGTTCTGTCTGTGACCACTGTCAACGGACAACAAACAAGGCCTCTCTTTCACGCTGTCAGTCCATGGTCCACTGTCGTTTTGTCCTCTGCCCATCTCTCACACTCCATCAGACAGCCAGACACAGTCACACACACATATCAGGGCAAGCACAAACAAGCTAACACACAAGGAGTAAGGCTACCTAACTGGCTCATGAATCTTTCACTATAAAGTTGCAACTCTGTTTGTATGCTTTGACAAAACATTGATCACACTGCTCCCATACCTAACAGTCTGAAAATGCAATCATAGTAATATCAATGCAGTTGGAGTCTTTCCAGAAATGCCTGGAGAACTGAAAAACACTACATGGCACTCAAGTTTATTTTTGCTCAATGAAACTAACTGGAAAGTTAAATGGGCTATGTGGTGAAAAGCACCGAAATGACTCCTGTCTGCATGTCTTTCTGTATGTCAATAAGAGTATAAAGGTAAAGCTGCACATTCAGCTTCCATGACACACCTTTATTTGTGTCATCAGACTTAAAGGCCCTTCAAAAAAACAATGATGTTACAGGAACTGTCTGTAAGCACAGGCTTCAACTACCCCTATTTGTTGTGAGTGTTCAATCAAGCATCTGTCATAAGGGATGTGTATACCGATCACAAAAGTCATATCACCAGAGGAAGGCTTTTGATGTCAATATACTGCACAAAGGGACCTGAGAAGAAGCCAACAAAAATCTTACTGATGCTGCTGTTCTCCAATGCACCAACTGGTGCAATCTGTTTAGTTGTTTGTTTCAGCCCTTTAAGACTTACGCTACCATGCCAGTAGCCATGAACACATGGCCAACATATCTAGAGAGACAAGGGAGAGGTGACAGGCAAATAAAATCATGAAACATTCAGTCACCTATGCCTCCAAGTCTCCAGAGAAAAATCAAATATTAGACTACCTGTATTATTTGACTAGCCCCCTCATCTTGTAATGACCTAAATTAATGACCAAAACTTTTTGTATGCCATACACTAAAACATTAACAAAAACCCTTGGTTTATTGTTAAATGTCATAATCAAGTTATAGATTTGAGGCACAAACCTGACATCTGAAAAAACATTGTCAAACAAACATCGTTGTCTACTCATCAAGAATGAGAGTGTATCCCTTAAATATAAATTGTTCCTAACAGTGTCTGCAGGTTTGTCAATCACAAAGGACACTATTAAATGGAAACTGAAACGACTCATTTTGTAATGTCAATGTTGTCTTGTCAGGGAAGATTCATAAAATGTCACCTTGTTACCTTATTATTACCAACTGTAATATCCAAGTACGAGGAAAACTGGTGCACAGAGACGAAATATAGTTTTGATAAACTGCTTCACTTATACCACGAATATTTTTTATTATACATACTTAATAAAGGTTCTTCAACCAAAATTATAAAGCAAAGTGTCAAAGTAGCTCAATTATTAAGCTATGATTTCTATATATGCTATATACTTGGCTTAAAACTGTTTTGAGTGGTACTTTTACCTTGAATTTTACAAAGCGTTATAAGACTCGGCCAACTTAAGCGTATCAACTTTGGAAGTTCGTTGTTCATTTAAATATATCCAGCAAGGTCTGTTCGCATGCCTTAAAGCTTTCAGCATCTAGCCGAACAGCTAATTAGCTAACAAGCTAAGCTAGTCGGAACATTCTGTGTCTCCTCTTTTTCATCTTCGTCAATACCCTTCTCTCCGTCCTCTGCGCTTTGCCACACATTAACCTCAGGCCTTTCTAGCTTTCCTTAAAACAAGAGCGGCCAAATTATGTGAGAGAAGATTTATCTTGTGATAAATGTGTTCGTGTGCAGTATAAGAAGTGATGCCCCGTGTCGAACGGACCCCCCCAGCTCCAAGCAGCGGTGTCACTAAAGCGGACTGGCCGTTGTGTCTCCAGAGCCCGAAGGCCCCAGCGTCATCCCGAATACATGGCCGAAAAAGCTTGAAATAAAACAATGACAACTTATAATTTTTCACCTCAAACGCTTGGACATCAGCTGTCTTACCTTTGCTTTGGTAATGATGTGTGTGGCTAGTTTAACAACCGCGAAATTTCCCTTGCCGATGGTCCGCTCGATTTCGTAGTGGCCCACTCGGGCTGGGGGGGGCCTGGTGGCCGAAGTGTGGCCAGGATTAGTGATGCACCCAGTGGCCGTGCTGGTACGACTGGAGTGGCTGATCCCGGAGGGTGGCTGGGCTCGGTTCTGGGACCCCATGCCTGCGTGGGTCGGTCGGGCAGAGTGCGTAATCCCGGCCGCAGCGGACCCAGCAGCACCTCCGCTTGACACGGCCGCCATCTTCTCGCCTCTCTGCGGGAACAACAAGCAGCCTTGCGCAGCGCGCATCACGGGCACGCCCCCGCCCTGCGTCATTTTACGTGGAACGCTCCTCCGCAGCGCCCTCTCTAGGTTGTAACCATGGTGACGAACAGCGTAACAAATGACTTCATCTACTGAAACGTATTGTGGTTGCCGTGGTGACAAAGAAGTGCGCATTATCACTGGTTCCCATGATTCAGTGATTCTTCGCAATCTGCTGCACTATGTATGATCAGAGACTTTAAAGGGACATACCGCCCTTGCATTGCAATGACAGATTTAAATAATCGAGTGGAAAACACTCATTAATATCATCTTTCGGAATGATTGCACGTTCATTCGTTCGCAAATGCATTCTGCTATTATGAGTAAAAGGTAAATATTTTCACCTGACACATGTTTAATACAACCAAATGTTCTGTTTTTGATGGTAAATGATCCTAAACATTTGAACTGCGGCGAAATTAGTTTTGATTTTGGTATTTGACATAGAGATCTAAACATTCTTTATATCTATGGTTCGGCTGACCGATTCAGAGGCCTTTTTTAAGTTTCATACAATGTTGGCAGTATAAGGAGGGTTTGCTTTCTCCCCTCCCTCCCTTCTCTCGCACTAACCACTGGGGGTTGACTTAGGGACCATCAATAAATAACTGTTTTAATATTACAATGCCATTGTTTTATTGACTGTTTTGAATATATTAGTCAACTATATTATATTATATTATAT
>JAOWBC010001387.1:4455672-4486523 GCA_028566105.1 Hypoplectrus providencianus | reverse complement strand
TATGACTGAGAGAGAGATACTTTGCGTCTGTAAAGTCAAATCCGTTGTAATGGTATACATTATTTATGTTCCCCTATATCTCCCATTGGCCACTGACGATCCTCATTACAGTAGATGAGGCCACAGAGAATCTTAATAGTTTGGTTAAATGTAGTTAAACACCAGAAAAATCATTCAACCATTTCCTTTAAAAACAACAGCAGTTACAAGTTCACAATGTTCAAACTTTTGTTTTGGTCCCAGGGGTTTAGATCAAAGAATGTAGATTTATGCAGCTGCGCTACAGGAAGAAAACTAGACGGAATACAAATTATTGTAATTTGCATGTTTTTCCTCTCTGTTTGTGCAGAATGAAGAAGAGAGAGGTGTTTCAGATTCCCACTGACATGTCGCCTGCTGAGACAGGTAACCCAGCAACTAGCTATCATGGAATGGCCCATTAGGGGCTTGTTTGCGGGTGTGATGATGGCACCATTTTCTTAATATTCTGAACCTGTACTTTAGAGTAGATGCCACAATATATATTCAGTATTAAACTGCTTTTAACATGCAGCAAAATCTGCTTTTTAATGTAGAATTAACATGTCCGTGTGTACTGAATGTTTGTTTTTCACTCTGTCTTTCCCTCATGCTAATGTGTGGTTCAGCCTCTCTGCTTGGGAAGAACGGAGATGGTATACCGACACCGTTACTCCTACCTTGCACTAACTGCCCTCACTCATAAGCCCTCACTTACATTGTTTTCTTGTCTGTAGATGCACTGCATGCATTAGCCTGCATACTCTCTCGCAATATAAAAAGCATTCATATAAAGAGATGACCAACAGAACTTCATTAACTGTGTAGTAATATAACCATGGCACTGTTCCAGGACTGATTATAAGGCTTTCATGGCTTGCATCATAAAGATACAGAAACATGTGACTAACCTGGTTATATACAGCTGCCCACAAAATACTGCTTCCTTCCTGTTATTTTGATGCATTTGGTACAGTGGCATTCTTCTTCTTCTCACATATTGATTGTTGACTGAGGAAATACAGAAGCAACATTTATTTATTTTTTTAACTTCACTCTGCTGTTCAGTGTGTATGTCTGTTTGCTACAGTGTAAGCAGACATGATTTTGTTTTAAAAATGCAGAGCACTTGCAGCCTACTAACATTGCACTCTCACTGCAGCAGACACCTGCCTTCACAACAAACCTCTGCAGCATTCTGTGCTAACACTATTAACCATATACCAGATACAAACCTGAGAAAAATTGTATTCCTGCATGTGTTGTTCCCTCCTTATAAGAGTTTGATCAATGTCTAGTCTGGTGTACGGGCTTAAACTGGTTTGATTTTATGCCAGCCAACTGAACCAGCATTTTTTTGCATTAAGGATGTCACCTTTTTCTTATACTATAAATTGATACACTAGTAGCGTATTAAATACCTTTTTCTGTTTCAGTTTAAAAACAAAAACAATTCAAGGCATACAGAACTGAATATAGATTCTTTTTTATAGATCTCTCAATTTACTAGTTTTCTTCGCTTTTGTTTCATGTTTTGTTTCAATTTCTACGATCAAATTAGTAAGTAGTTAGTCTTTATAAATGTAATTAACTGCTGAGGCAGCCTGAAGAAGATCAGTGTTAGTAGAAGTGCTAGGGGGAGAGATGTACACGACACATGCTTTGCTTCTCTACATGAAGGTTCTTGCGTTTTTTGTTGGGCGAGACGAGAAATGGCAGAGTGCACTCAGCTCTAATCTAAGGGCTCTCTCTGTCTTATTATGTTCCACTCTGTATCATCCAATGATAACATTTTGCCTTCCAGTCTGGTCTGCTGTTTGGCTTTACATCAAACCAGTTTGAAGATGTTTACAGCAGCCCAACCTTTCTCTGTCACCTCTCAGTGTTCATTTACTAATAGTTTTGCTGCCGTCATGTTTTAGTTGCATTAGATCCTAACAAGTACTGGGTAAAGTTGTTGGTGTCTATTTACCTATACTGTCTTGGGAGTTTTAAATGTGTATGTATGTCTCCACAGGAAAAACCCCAGCCTCACCATATGAATATGGCTCTTTTGGTGAGTTTTAGTCTGTTTCTTCTGTGTTTGTATCTGTGGAGACTCATTAAAATAACCGTTTCCATGCTTTTTTTCCCTCCAGCTGACAACGGCAGCACACTCAGTTCAGAGGCCATCACTGACAGCGCCACATCAACTGACAACAACTATGGATACATGGGTATGAACAAGCATTATCCCATGGTCCCACACATTTGTTCAGGCACACTGCTGTTGCTTTAAAGCTTATCTCCACAGCCTTGCTTGGAGTCAACTCTTGTGAGCAGCTCTGGTCGCTCACCGGTTTTCTGTGTCTTTTCTGTTCATCAGGACAGGAACCTTTCAAACGTCGCCCATTCCTCAATCAGCTTCACCACATAGCCATCCGCATTGGTGACACGCTGCCGCATAATTGGTTGAATCAGTTCAGAATTGCACCAAACTAATCAGCACTTTGTGAATCAAAAACCAATGAAACATAGGCGATGATGCAGGAAGTGGCCAGCTTCCTTATCTGACAGAATTGATAGTGCATAGATCAGTGTACCAATAATCATTGTGATGTTCCTGGGCAATATGTTTGGAGATTGTAAATATTATTTAAAAGGTGTGATGCGTTTGAACACCTTTGCATCATTATAAGAAAATCTTTTAAATCCAGTTATCCATCTAATTGTTATGCAAGCCAATTTCCACCAGTGAGAAAAAATAAGATTCATCCAAAAATAACTTTTCTAAATAAAGATTTAGTGTCTCAAAAACATTAAGTTATCTTGAAATAATGACTATGTATCTAAAAATAACAGAAACTTTTTTGCCTAAAATAAAGATTTAATGTCTCAAAATGAGATTATATTTTACTCTCTGTTTTGAAATACTGAGTCATTATTTTTTAGAAAGTTACAATGACTTTTTGATTTTGTTTTTAAATCACATTGCTGGATATGGGCTTCCATAATATGACCAGATTGTCTCTGACAAACGATTTGAAAGGCTCTTTTCTCTATTTTTCAATGACCTCCGCCTCTCTCCTCCCTTCCCTTCCTTCATCAGAGCGATCATTGGAAAGTGTTGGACGAAGTAGGCAGGAGTCTCTGAGCTCCGTGGAGGAGGATGACTACGACACGCTGGACGACATTGACTCAGACAAAAACATTGTCCGCACCAAGGTACGCCTTGTCTCTCCCTCACAAGACAGATCATTTGGTTTTTTTTGGTCGTTATGATTAAATGTCACCACTCCTTGCTGTTTTCTATCTAACTTGATAAGAAGTTGTAATGTCCTCTCCTTGTTACAGAAATTTCTATGTGTGTCTGACCTGTCCCGCAAAGACAAAAGGATCCTCAGCAAGAAATACCAAATCTACTTCTGGTGAGGGCACCAGCTAACCTGACATAAAACAAATACCATTAAAACAAAACATTCCAATAAGAGAGATTCATTTGTTGTTGTAATTATAAAAAGATGAATTATTATCTTCTACCCAGGAACATTGCTACTATTGCTGTGTTTTATGCGCTGCCAGTTGTCCAGCTGGTCATCACCTATCAGACGGTAAACAGAAATAAAAATAAACTGTAAAACATAACATATGATCCAAAGCTGGAGGTATAACTAACTTTATGTTCCTCAGGTGGTAAACGTCACAGGAAACCAGGACATCTGCTTCTACAACTTCCTGTGTGCTCACCCTCTGGGAGCTCTAAGGTGCGTCATTGTCTGTTTAGGTGTCTGAGTTTACCATTATGACCACAGTGTGGCTGGCAAATTACATGCATTTTGTCTGTTTGTCATACACAGCGCATTCAACAACATCCTCAGTAACCTTGGTTACGTGCTGCTGGGACTCCTATTCCTCCTTATTGTCCTCAAAAGAGACATCGTCCACAATAGAGCCCTGGTCCGCAATGACCTCAATGCCCTGGTGAGGCACACACAAACAGACCTTCAACATATGGAAAGGAGCTTACATATGTTTTCAGCTCTAATCCTAGAGTAAAAAGTGATATTTAGTGATTTAAAACATAAACATCAACATCTTCAGTGTAATTTGCAATGATTCGTGCTGTTTTGATACTCTTCTCTGTGATTTACACATAATTTGTCACACTAATATTAGAACTTGTCCTAACTTTACCTGAATCAATGACACTACTATCAATAAAATTACAGATAATGATAATTTAAAAAAGGCAACATTAAAACAAAAATTATAGTGATATGATTCATCACAAATAAATATAAAAAATACATTGCTAATTCAACCTTACCCACCCTTAAGCTAGCTTGTTGAAATAAAAATCAATTATTTATTCTATCTTTCTCCTGTCTCCAAACCTACAGGAGTGTGGTATACCGAAGCACTTTGGTCTGTATTATGCCATGGGAACTGCTCTGATGATGGAGGGCTTGCTCAGTGCCTGCTACCACGTCTGTCCCAACTACACCAACTTCCAGTTTGGTGAGAGTGCTTGTGTTCCTGCCAGGACCTCATGTGTTCTCTTAATGTGCCTTGTCGAATAATCATTAGCTAGACTGTTTTTCACTGGTTTTTTGACAGATTTTTGTTGTAAAGGACGTCCTTCATTTTAACATGGCGACTCTATTTTTCTCTGCAGACACCTCCTTCATGTACATGATTGCTGGACTGTGTATGTTAAAGTTATATCAGAAGAGACACCCAGACATCAACGCAAGTGCATACACTGCCTACGCCTGCCTGGCTGGGGTCATCTTCTTTTCCGTGCTGGGTGTGGTATGTACACACACACACAAACACACGCACAGACCACAAGGTAGCTGTTGCTGATAAATTAGAATTTAGTCAATTAAAAAAAAAAAAAATAGAACCTGCTTTTTTTCTTTTTAAATTGATGTTATTCTAACTGTTATTCTGCACAAAAGACATAGGAGTTTACGCTTCTAGCAATTATTATGCTGATTCCACATAGTTGGAGGACTTAAATACTGCAGTAAAATACAAGTCCACAGCGAGGAAAATGTAAAAACAGCAAAATACTCCCCTAAAAAGCTTGGGGATCAGATGGTTAAAGCATACATAAAATGTAGAAATGTTAAAAATCTTTGTGACTGTTTGCAGGTATTTGGGAAAGGAAACACGGTGTTCTGGATTGTTTTCTCAGTGATCCACATTCTGGCTACACTGCTCCTCAGCATACAGCTCTACTACATGGGCCGCTGGAGGCTGGGTAAGGACATGTTGAACTAATGACATGTAAAAACAGCCCCTGCATTTATCATGGATGGATATTAGTGATGTTGATTCAAATCTTTTGTGGCTCAAGACCTTAATTTATTTATTTTTTTGTCCTGTAGAATTAAAATGGAAATAAAACATTGGAGTTCAGAGTCAAGACAAATGCACTTTATCTATTGGGCTAAAATTCTAAATCCTGTGACTTCATACAAACAAGCACAGTTTTCCTGACAAGTGCACAGACAGAACAATACTTGCAGTGGAACCAGAATAATTAAGTGTGGGTGCTGTTGCACTCTGGACTTGTGCCTGACTGGAGCTATCGTTTGCCTTGCATATGTGCGTCAGACTCCGGGGTCCTGCGCAGGATGGTGTACATTGTCTACACGGATTGCATCAGACAGTGCAGTGGGCCGATGTACATTGTGAGTAATCATCAGAAACAGCTACATTAATATGGGTTTATAGGGAATAATCATATTCACAAGTTTATTAAGTTTCTAAAGAGAATGTGGACCTGTGATGAGGTCTTCAGTTGACATTAACCATTTACCTAACATTATTAAATATGCCTCTACATGTATCCACTGCCTGAATTATGTATATGTAAGTCCTATTAAATACAAACACTGTTTTATTGTATTGACAAGTCCAAATTGACTGCTTGTAAATTCTCTTTCCTTCTCTGTCTGTCTGACAGGACCGTATGGTTCTGCTTGTAATGGGGAACATAGTCAACTGGTCCCTGTAAGTAAAGACACTGGTTTAACCCTCTAGACTGCACCATGAAAGCATGTGGAGTCCTATTTTTATTCTAGATTCATGACACTTGTGGGCGCTTTAGAAAGTTTTGGGTTTATGAATTCCATTTGATTTACTGTAATAAAATATTAGGCCAAAGTGAGTAAAATGTAAAATAGCAGAAAACCTAAAATGGTTTGGTGTTCAGAGGGTTAAGTAATAGTAGACTAAAAATGAAAATTGACCGCACAGAACTAACTGACGACATGTTGCGCCTCCTCTTCTGCAGAGCTGCCTATGGCCTCATAGAGAGACCCAATGACTTTGCCTCCTACCTGCTGGCCATCGCCATCTGCAACCTGCTGCTCTACTTTGCCTTTTACATCATCATGAAGGTCTGTGTTTGCAAGTGTCCATGTTTTTCAGTAGTATTTAGATTTTAGAGTAGATATTGTTAAAGATCTTTTTTTCTGTATGTTTTAGCTGCGGAGTGGTGAGAGAATCCAGTGTCTGGCGTTGGTGTGTATTCTGTTCACAGCTGTGGTGTGGGGCTTTGCACTGTATTTCTTCTTCCAGGGTCTCAGCACCTGGCAGGTCAGCAACTCACACACAAAGAAGGGCCATTAAGCTTGCACATCTAGTTGACTTCCACCCTTTATATTTCAAAAGTCAAAGCGGACATTGAATTTTTAAATTATACATTCATACATTCCATTGTTTTACTGTTTGATTCTCTCTCTGCACACAGAAAACTCCAGCAGAGTCTCGTGAGCACAACAGGGACTGTATCCTGCTTTCATTCTTTGATGACCATGACATTTGGCACTTCCTCTCCTCCATCGCCATGTTTGGATCCTTCCTGGTAGGATCATGATTTTTTGTATTGTTTGGTATTTATGAGCATTTACATGCAGTGTATACACGCACACACACACACACACACACACACACACACGTACACACACAAGTGATCACCTACTACACAGCGTTTAAGCTAGAAAGAAAAAGTAAAAACAGGCATTATTGTGTTTCACCAAATTATAAACACCTTAAATAGATTGTAGGTTACAAAAGTTTCCATTAGAAAATGTAACAAAAAAATCTAAAAAACTGATATTTCTGTCAAAATTATACGTCCTGTTTAAGACATTGCAAAAAATAAACTTTTTTTTTTTACTTTGTTCTTCTTCCTTTACTTTGTTTTTTTGTACATTGTTCTTCCTTCTGCTGTTATTTTGAACAAACAAATATTTTAAGTTGTTCAGACTTGCCTTGACTGTGCGTTTTGGTTACTTTTTGTAACAGAAACGTTCATAACTAATGATCTGTTCAAGGACTGTAAGAGAGTTAACATTTCAATGATAATGCCTGTCTTCTTAGTTTATTTCTATGTTAAATGGTAAGAAAACAATTGTTTCAATCTTGCTGAGAGCGGCCGTGGTGGGGCTCATAGGTTTAGATATGAAACATATTTATATTGTTGCAGTGTGAACCTGTCTGCATATTAACCCCTCATTTCTTTTGTTTCCTCCCAGGTCCTGCTGACCATGGATGACGACCTCGACACCGTCCAGAGAGACAAGATCTTCGCCTTCTAGATATGTTGCATCTTCTGTGATGAGCTCAGCTCTTCCTCTCTGCCTTATTGCCATTGTCTCTCTATCAAATAGCATCTCCTTTGTGTTCTAAAGAAACACAGCCAGTAGCCTGTTTCTGTTCCCCGGCTGCACCGCAGGCACCTCAGGGCTGGGCAGTAGCCCCTCCCTCCACCTGTATGGACACAAATGTGCCAATGAAGAGCCCGGACTGACGTCAAGTGATGCTGAAGTGTTTTGTCCTCTTGCTGCCATCATTAATATAACTGTTGTAATCGATGTTTACCTCCTGCTGACGATGAAGATAACAATGTACACACTCGCTAAAACAAACGATCCAAATTAACTTATTTTATACTGTCTGCATTACATTTGACTGACAAGTCAGCAATGCATTTTGAAATGACTGTTTGTATGCTGTTTATATGCTGTGTGTGTGTGTGTGTGTAAGGGAGAGTGAGTGTGTTTGTACAGGTGCGTGTGTGTGTTTACATAAATGTGAGCACATGTCCAGTCTGTCAGTGGCCTTCAATGTCCTAATCATGTTAGTCACATAATGTGCTCTGATTGGTCAGAATCTTGAGCTAGCCGTCCTTCTCATCTGAGAATATTAATATTATAAATAATAATAATCATGATGATGATGATTGTATTTACTTCTTGACTGCCCTCGAGTCTGAATGCAAAGAAATCTTTTGCACTGTACTGTATGAAAAAAGACTAATTTTAATGTCAAGCATTGCAATGAGCGGTTACTGAATAAAGTCTCATTTTCAGATTTTAAGTTTGTGACTATTTTTTCTGCACATTCTGGTCATTACTCTCATTTTTAGCACTTTAACAAAGTTGTTCTGTCCATGTCAAAAATAATTTTCAAAAATGGAATAATTTATTTGCCACGTATAATGAGTAAAATATTTAACTAAATAAAGCCTTGATCGTGGCTGATTCATTTTTTGTTTTTGACTTTTAATTTTCTTTACATTAGGCTTTGTGCAGTGTTTAAAACCAAAATCATCCCAATTGTTACCTTATGTCCCCTTTCCAAAACTATACTATTATTGTTATTATTCTCTAATTAACTGAGTATTTTTTTCATCAACTTCAGTCCTGATTATGACTAACGCATTATCATATATTTTTCGATTTTTAATCCCTTCAATGCCATGTTGTTTCCATAATGCTACTGATGCTGTTCTTTATGTAATAATAAATTCTAAGGAGTCTGGGATTTGTCAATGATTAGCAACAACACCAATATTCAAATACTGCAGTATTAGACTATAAGCAATAACAAGAAAATGTCTAAAAAAATGGTAAAACTGCAATGTTGAAGTCAGGGCTCTGGTTGAAAGAATTTATGATTTTGTGCTGACAGGATAAGTACAAAAACATTACTCTATATAAAAGTATATTTATTAAAATATTTGATAGAAAAATAATGCATTTACACAAATATTTTTCCACAGAAGACAAATTTCCTCTCTGTCTGCATTTGTTAAGACTAATCACTGGCTCACTGCTACTGCTGTGCCTACACCTGGAATATAATAAAAGCAATTACTGTTAAATAAATGTGAACTGACCATAACTATACAAACAGTACTTGGAAACAGTCATTTTTGTTTTGGACGTCGTAAAACAAGCACCAAACCTTCACACAAATCACTTACAAAACCAGTATCATGATACAAATGTGACTTGCAATGAAATAAAACTTGACCTCTGTGTAGTTAAAAAATTGGTTCTTTGTAGTGTTTTGTCCTGTTGGAGCAGTAAATGGATACAATGCGGAGATCAGCTTGATGCTTCAGGGCTGTTTTCAGGAAAGAAAGATGAGTAAGTACAATAAAACTTCTGTGATTGTCTTGACATCAAAGTAAACAAAACAGCAAAAAAGCAGTTTGGCCCAAGTCCAGCGTGGAACTTTTATCTGTAAACGCGACACTGAAGTGCTTTATAAAATCCCCAGTTGCCTGCAGCCGTATCTAATGTTGCAGGATAAAAGTCCTCAGCCCTCTGTGACATGATGCTCCCTGAACTGCCATGTCCTCTGCACGTCGTCTCTTCCTCCAATCACGAAGCAGTGGAGCTTGGGCTTTCCCTGAAAAACCTTTGCACTGAAAACTTGCCATAGGAATGGATCATAGAGGACAGGATGCACCCAAGAGGCCCCACATGTACACGTCACAGTGCTCGCCCTGTCACAGTCATTAACGCTCCAAAGTCCTCAGTGACAGTCACAGTGCAACAAGACTGAACTGTGTGTCGTGTCCTCAGTAATGATAGACTCTGATCTGGTTGTTATCGTCCAGACCCAGCTGGACCAGGCCGCTCTTGGTTGAAGGAGCCCGATAACGAGTGAACAGAGGTCTGGAAGGAAGAGTTAAAGAGAATAACAGAGGGAACAACATAAAGCTGTGTCGGAAAAAATGGTGTGCTTCGGAGAACAGAGGGCAATAATGAGAAAAAGTGAAATACAATGATGGTGACAAACATTTAACGTTTGCAGAACTTAATGTTTTTTAACAGGATTGAGATATTCCAAATAGTTTGTTTATGATCTGTTTAAGGACTGTTGGTTTGTTCTAACTACAGTTTCTTTCTAAGTTAAAAAACATACTTTGGCAATTAAAGGATTAAAACACATTTGCGTAGAAGCCTGAGATGCGTTCTTGTGTGGGTGGATGAACGAAGTGATTAAGGATACATGCTTGTGTCTTTCTTGCGCATCTCCAGCCACCTCTTGTTGCCGTCAATCAGCCCCTGCAGCCTCTGGTTGTCCACCTCCACAGACTTCTGTATGGGCCGCAGGGTATGGCCATGTTCACTGAGATACACAGACAACAGGCACAGTTTTAGAGTTTCTCTAGGCAAATTAAATACATTGAGAATGTGTATGTAATCTGTAGCATGCTTCAAAGTATATTACACAGCAGGAGTGTAAGATGAATATGCTGAGGTTGTCCCTATGGAGCTGGAGGCCACTGGGTCCACAGGTGCTCCTGGAGAACAGAACAACAGTTCAGGACCAACAACAACTGATAAAAGCCTTTTTTCTTCAAGTCAAAGCCAAATGAGGCGTCTGTTGGCATACTGGGGAATATCTGGCTCCATCGGCTGTTGATGAGCTCCTCAGAGGCCCTGAGCCCACTGCTGATGGGCGTGCTGAAGAGAGGGGAGGCTGCAGAGGTGCTCTGGGGCGCCCAATTCCAGGTCGGCTCTGACAACCTCACTGAGGGAGGCAGGGCTGAGGAGCCAGGGCCCAAGGTGTGCATCTGGTGCACAGCTGGGCCAGAGGAGGCGGGGGAGTGGGGCTGAGACAGCGGCAGAGTGAAGGCTGGAAAGGGCGTGGCGCTCTGCCTCTGAGCTATTGACCCCAACGCACCCAGCACGCTGTTGAGCTGGCCGGAGATCTGCTGCAGGGACTCTGCTAATTGCTGGACTTTGTCTGGGACAGTGGGATGCCCTCCTGATCAGACAGTGGGGAGACATGGAGAGAAAAAGAGGACTTAGGTATTGCTGGAGAAATACAGTATAACAATCCAATAGTATATCACATATAAGCAATAATAATTATAATATGAGTAAAATGTTCAAATTAAAATTACCAGGCCCATCCGGTGGGTCCACAGTGCTGCTGAGGTCAGAGTCAGTCACATCAAAGGTCACTTTCCTTTCCTCTGCCAGCCGAGACAGATCCTCAAACAGTGGCTACACAAAGAGGCCACGAGACAGTTTATAATAGCTGTTAAATGTCAAATACCTGTATGAACAGTGATACTTTCTCACTTGATTTATCCTTAAAAAAGCTGGGAAAGTGAACCCAGAAGTACACATTGAACTATTCGGCCCCTCCAACCTAAGTTTATTATGCTCAGTATATCAAATCCAAAAATAATAAAATATTAAAAAAAAATAAATAAATAAAAAGATGAAATTCTACGGTCCTCAAAAATAAATACATAAATACAATATTAGAAACATAAATTATGGCCCTGACAACTGTTGGTCAATGTTGGTCATGGCTGAGTAAGCATGATGAATCAGCACAGTGCAACATTATCGCCTACACGTAGGAGACGTGAGAGGATGCAAATGTCAGCTTGGTGTGTTTGGACCATAGCAACCCAATTTTCTATCTCTGTTGTTGGAACCATTAAATTCTAGTATATATACTATGTACCACAATGCATTGCGTCAAAAACCCTAAAACACACACACACACACACACACATATACATGTGTATAATATTAAATATATATAAAAGCCAAGATTCAAACAGGTTTTTAATTTTCTAGCACTATTTCTTTTCTTTTTTTTTTGGTATTTTATCACTTTAATTTAAAAGCTGATCATATTACCTTTGTATGTTCTGATCATTAAAGCATAGGTTAGGGTTAGTCTGGTGACACCAGGGGAAAACAAAAGCATATGATGACAGGAATATATTTCAACAAAAATATTTAAAGGTTTTGTTTAAATGAGTTATTGTGTCAATGAAAAATCACAAGATTAAAATCAAGCATTCTCTAATAATTCAAACATACTCCTATCCTTGAAAACATAAAGTCAAGCTTTTTCCAAACTTTCAAGACTTCCTGAGCTCTGAATGCATTTAACCAAAGTATATTTTAACTGGTGGTGCTCGTCTCCTGACCTCTTCAGCTAAAGAGCTTTCCAGCTGATGGAGTTGCTCCTCTTTCCTCCGCAGCAGAGTGTTGCCTCTCTGAACCGTCCGCTGCAGCTCTGACACATTTCTTGCTTCCTGACAAAACGACAGAGGCAACTAAGCGGCTCCATCTAACCGGTGGGAACACCATCAATTATTCAGCAGGAGCCGGGTCACACTCCCCTCTACCTACCTGCTGGAGGTTTCTTATCAGCTCCTCGGTCACCCCTCCTTCCTGGTTGGGGTCCTGGGAGGAGCTGGTCTGGGCTGTCTGCAGAGCTGCCTGTCTCTCCATCAGCCGGCGGCTCTCCCTTTCGAGGAACACTTTGGTTTTTTGGATGGATGCGCCGTGTGAGGAGATGTAGCGTCTGAACCTGGACAAATAGATGTGTGAGTGGGGTTAAAGCGCACATGTGCCGTGCTCTCATGGAGACTCTTTGCAACCATTAATAATCTGATCAACATGAACCATTTGGTATCATAACTAGCCTCTGTTCCTCTGATTCCAACCCCCTGTTAAGTATTTTTAAGGCTTAAAGCCTTTGTTTTTTTTTCTTAAAACCTGTACTTAAACAACACATTACATACTACTTTGCATTATCAGACAACTACCTACATTTACATCAGTGTCTATGAGTGACTGGTGTGATGCTCTTTACATGATTTTGGGACCCCTGCCTCCTTATTCTACTGTTGTGTATTATCACCAGTGACCATGTTACCATGGATCAGTATACTACTAACTTGTCTATATCTATCCATCTCACTATAAGCCACCAATGTAGTATAGCGTCTTTAATGAACTTAAATATATTTCACATTTTTATACAGTTATTGAACTTTTCATTTATTTTAATTCCACTGATCCTGCTTTTCAAACTACTCCTCCTTCCACTTCTTTTGACATATTCCAGCCAACATTGCAGTGTAGTGTCAGCTATTGAGCATTACGATTCATTCACTTAAGGATCATTTTGCTGGGTACTCAAAGCTTCATCCAGCAAATGTGTTTGTGCCAGCATAGCTTTCTCCTCAGTGCTGACTTGTGATAAATTAATTGATGTAGATACAGACGTGTGGACAGTGGTAAAAGATGTACTGATCATCTACTTATGTATAAGTAGAAATGCAGCTGTCTAAAAACACTCCTCTTGTCCTGCACTCAGCAAATATACCTTCAAGTAAGTACGCAGAATGAAAAAAATTATTAAAAAAAAAAAAAAAATTAAAAATATATATATTTTTTAAATTATGAATATTAGGAGCCTACTGCATGTTTTTTTTATTTGCTTTTGATGATGTGTTTGAATTTAAGTGTCAGGTCAGAGGGGTAAGTATGCACATTTGAAATTCAATATGTGTATACAGGATAAACATGGCAGTGTCTGGTGTCAGAACTAAAGCGTCATGGAAAGTGCCATCCTAAGGGTTGTTTTTTCATTCTGAATACAATTTCTCCCTGTACCCTGTGAATACCAAATAGCTAAATTGTGCTTTGACAATCACAAATTCATTCTCTGTTTTTTTATGCCTCTCCTTACTCGTCCATGCTGCTGTGGCTGTCAGGTACTGGGGACAGTGGTGGGTCATCCAGGTCTTCTACATGTAGCGATGAGTCTCTTCTGTCACTAGAGGGCACTGTCACATCTACTTTCCCTGCCTTCTTTTTGTCCTGTCTAGGTTCTGGTCTTGGGGAGGCGCTCGCTCCTTCGCCTTGTTCCTGTTCACTGATTGGAAGAAATAAAACAATTTAAAATACAAAATACAAACACACTTGGCACAGACAGCCTAAAAATCACTGTTCCTAAAGTTTATTTATACCTGATTCTGCGACTGAGACGGTTGCATCTCTCTTGCAACAGTGCTACTTTGCTCTCCAATCGCTCCCTGTCCTCCTTTGCCCTCCTGCTCTCCTCCCTGGCTCGGTCTCTCTCCTCCCTCAGCCTCTCCTCCTCCTCCTTGGCCTCACTCCTCTCTTCCATGGCTCTCTGGATGAGTTCTCTGGCTTGATGTTTCTCTTCACTCATCCTCTGTAGCTCCTCCCTCAGCAGGTCTCTCTCCTGGATCAGCCGGGGTAGGGCCTGGATGGACCGACACACACACGCAGACACAGGTGGAGAAATAGGGGATCGATAAATGGACGGGTCAGTGAATAAATCTCTCATTTCATGAAGAAAAAAGTGTGATGTCATACTTCAATCTGTCTGTCCACCTCCTCCTCTTCCTCCCCAAGCTTCTTCCTCTTCCTCTTTAGATCTGCTGCCTGATAACAGACAGAAGCCGTTAGACCAAGTGGTTTAGATGAATGCATCAGTGACTGACAGTACGTAAAGCATGGGATAGAAGACCTTGGTCTGCAGCATGACCTCCTGGCTCTTCAGCTCTTTAGCTCTCAGCTCCAACTGATCTGCCAGATCCTGCAGTTCTGACTCCTAATAGAAGAAATAGGACAGGTTTAATATATGGGAAAAAATGAGTGTTAGTTTAGAAAAAGCTTCCCTTGAACTCACTTTGGCTCGCAAAATACAATTTAAGTCCATATTCTAGAGAAAAGAACATTTTAAATGAACCCTCTGAACCTCTGAACCCCAAGCTGATCAGGGCGTTTTTTTGATTTTTTCATTTTACTGACTGTGGCCTTGTATTTCACTGAAAAGTCCTGCAGCTCTATGGAACCAGCACAATCAAGGCTTATAGTCTGAACAACACAAGTGTCAGAAATTGGAGAAAAAGGTGTCTCCACATATTTAACATATTGTACTATTTGCATTTTTACAACCTCTACTTGCAACCTCTCATGTCCTCTCCCCTCTTCTCTGTGTAATCTGCAGTTTTGTCTCATTTTCAGTGAATAATTGTCACATGACCGTTCCTCTAAGTTTCATACTTTTAGACAGTTATCAAAATTGTGTGCTACATTTTGGTTACTGTTTCAAACACGTTGCATACTTGTAGGACAGTCGGAAAGTTCAAGCATTTGGTTTTCAGATGTATCTGACTGATGCTTTCAGATGTATCTGTCCATGGCTGAATATGGTTTTCACTGTGTCTGATGTGAACTCAGCATTAAGACCTCGAAAGTTCAGCCTAAGTATGTGTGCCTCAGTTTGGTCTCACCTTGTGTGAGTGTGTCAGCTGCGTCTTTTGTATCTGTGCATTGAGCTGCAAGCGGAGTTTCTCCAGTTGGACAGCGTGCGAGGCCTGGAGATGCTCTCTGTCTTCCTGCAGAGTGGAAAGCAAGTGCATCCGCTGAGCGGTCTCCTGCAACACAACCACAACATTCTGTCATGAAAATGACAAGTTTTATTTATTATGGTTAAGAGCCAGAAGTTACTTGTTGAAGGAAGCTGTAAACAAAAGTAAATGTTTGCACTAATGCAAGTACCAAAGGACATTCTAAAACAGGGGTCTCAAACCGGTCCTCAAAGGGCCGCTGTGACAGGTCAGGTGATTTGAATGACTTGATCAGGTGTGCTTCTGCTTGGTTGGGACAAAAACCTGCAGCCACAGTGGCCCAATCATGGACCTGTTTGAGACCCCTGTTCTAAAAGTATCACATTATCCTAAGCTTTTTTTACAATCATAATTTTTATCAGTTTATTTAAATTATCTTTGGTTGATTGTTTTTCCTTTTGTTTTTTTTTAATTAGTTTTGTTTGGATTTGTGTTATTATCATGACTTTTATTATAAAGTGGAAATTCCCCATTTGTTTTCTTTTTTAATTTTTCGCAATTTAGTTTAGGAGCCATTGTATTTAATGCATTCATTAATGCATTCTCATTTTTTAATGCTGAAAAAAAAAATCTTTCAACAAAAAAGTTACATCACATGATCTAACCTCATCCATGTGTTTTTCTCTGATGCTGTTCATCTCTCTCCTATGTTCCTCCTTCAGCTGCTCCAGCTTCCTCTCGTGATCACGCTGCACTTCCTCTCGCACTTCCTGAAGAACATCAGCCAGCTGGACAGTGGCAGCCAGGTCAGTTCAGAGCACAACAAGTTATATTCCAGACAATTAATCTACATGATGATGATGTAATTCTGTTCAGTCTCTGTTTGTGTGTGCTTGGCTTTGCGCGCAATTGTGTGTCCTCTAACCTCCCGGTGGTACCCTGCCAGTTGTTGTTCAGGACGTGGACTCAAGAGCTCCCTCCTCCTCTCTGTGACTTTGACCTTTACACAGACAAAATAGTGCAAACACAGAGACAAACACATTTGGAAAGATCATTAATCTGTGTTCCTGGAATCCAATGCCCTCATGTAAAACAAACACAAACTGCTAGCTTTCATGCTGTTTCTAAGAGGATGTTAAAGACATATTATAGAATAGTTAATCTTGGAAAAACACTTGTCGTCATACCCGTGAATTCCTGCATCTGCTATTAGCTTATTTGCTAACAACTGATTAAAAAACTGAACCATACTGAGGAGGGTGACATCAGGTGGCCCAATAGCACTTTCATTTAATATTGTATATGTAAGCAGGTTAATATGCCAATAGGCTAACATCACTTGGGTCAAGGGCTTAAGAACTGTTTTACTCCAGCGTGCTTAAGAACATTATCCCTGTTGTAACTCTCTAAACCCCAACTCATTCCAAGCACCCACTAGTGTCATGAATACTTACACCCGGTCCTGTCCTGTCCTGTCCTCTCTGCTCTGTGTTAACTGCCTGCGGTTCTGTTTAATTTCAGTTAATATTTGTCACATGACCCTTTGTCTCAGCAAAATCAATCATTGCTTCATGGTGTCACGAAGGAGAACATATTATTTTCACAATTATAAGCTTAGTTTTAGCTACTTTATCTAACAGAATTCTTTGGAGCTTGATATATGTTCACGGCCTTCAGAGTTTGATTTAACAATAGTGCCTGTTTTTTACAGTTTCTTTTACAATAAATGGTGTATTTTGTTGTAGTAAACATACATTCATGGTGGGTTTCATGGGGTAAAATTATAGCTAGCTGGCTAACATAAATTTAGCTCAGCATACAGTTGGCTAACTGTCCGCCCCTTGCTTGCCTTGTCAGTTATATACTTTTGATTTTTACTGTTACATCATTGACAGTTTGCCTACATCAACATCATTTGTCATGATATGAAATTCCAGCATCATGGATCACATTAGCTGATGACAAAATTTGCCAAGCTAGACATCTGACATATAGACTGGAATAGTACTCTGCCAGCAAAACCATTAGCGAGAGAGCAAGCCAAGGAAAAGAGTGGTTAAAAAGGAAAAAGGATAAGCTAAGAATTTCTCCTCATAGAAAGAAAGACACATTTTGTTGGCTCTGTTCCCCAACACAAAAGGTCCGTCTATGAATGTCCTGCTGGTGTTGATCTTAGTTTCACTGTCTGTCACATTCTGTTTTGGCTAGACAGACTTAATGAGATAAAACCTTTTTTGTGTGTGCTTGCATGAACTTTGCTTTGGATTGCTGCTGGCTCTGTAAAAAGCTGCAGAGAGAAAGTGTGCATAAAGGTCATATAATTTGGATTTTCCCAGCAAAATCCTCCTGAGTCCTTCACATCAGTCCAACAATGGTATAGGGAAGGTTTCAGTTTCTAATTTTCTATGTTATTATCTGTTCACACATTGGCAATACAAAGCAATTCAAATATGTGAATTGCTTCATATATACTGATTTTCAAACAGATGTTTGTCAAGCAGCTTGTTTATCTATGACATTCATACTGTTTGTTTAGCTTCAGTCGGTGGAGGATAACACATCTCTCATTCGTCACACAGTGTTCTGGCTGTCATGCCATGGGCAAAACACAACTTAAACACCAACACTGACGATGCAGACTCACATCATCCTTTATTACCTCTTGTTTCAAAGAGTTCAGCTTCTCCTCCCTCTCTCCCTGGAGTCTCCTCCTCTCCGCCTGCAGCTCCTCTTCCGACTCTGCTTTCAGACGTTCTGCTTCCTGCCTTTTCTGTGCCTCTATTCTGTTGCACTCCGCTGCTCGCCCTTCCTCCAGACTGATGCGTAACTCCTTCAGCATGGCCTCGCTCTCCTCCCTGAGCCAGATCAGAAAATATTGTGATATGGTGTCCCCAGACAAGAAGGTGTATGTTTCTCAGCTGTTTAGAGAACAGAAGTGTTTGTCATTCTATCTCCAAAATACATTTTTCTGTGCTGTTGTAAAAATGTTTTGACAAAAGCCTAATTTGGCACCAAATTACTGAACTATTATAATCCCAAAAATTCTGAAACAAGTTATGGGACATAGTTGAGCATGACAATGGACTTCAGAAAGCCAAACATATTCTGAATTCTTATTAAGGATTATTTTATTAATGAATTAAGTTATTTGATTTGAGATTATGTGAGACTAGAACAACTTGCCACACAGTGCTGAGCTGCATCTGCAATTAATCTTCAACTCTCCAGATGATGTCCACCACTTCTAAGTGACATTTACGGTTGACCTGCTATCTCCCCCTAAAATCCATTGGTCATAACCTCCAATGCTGTGTCCACTGAGGTTAGGTGACATGATGCAATCTATGTTTCTGACCTCAGCTTGTCTTGTTGCCTCTCCCTTTCCTGCTGGGCCTTCTCTCTCAGCTCCTCATGCATCCTATCAGACTCCTCATTCAGTCTGGCCTCCTCCTCCCTCCTTTTGGACAGGAGACGCTGCCGCAGAGCTCTGGGGAGGCGCACATACAGATGCAGTTATGAATGCAGAAATTTAAATGTGTGTTTAGTACAATGCCAATAGGTGTGTCATGCTCTACATGCCTACCTCAGTCTTTCCTTGCTCTCCTCCTTCAGCTTCCTCTCCTCCTCTTCCTCTTCTCTCCTCAGCTCCTCCTGGAGAAGTTTTATCCTCTCCTCCTTCTCCTTAATTATATTATCCCTCTCCTCTTCCACCTCTCGATCAGCCTTCCTCCTCTCCCTTTCCTCCTTCATCTCTCTCAGATTCTTCTCCTCTCTTTCTGCCTTTTTCCTCTCCTCCTCCTCCTTCTCCTTTTCCTTCTCCTGCTCCCTCTCTCTCTGCTCTCTGTCTTCCCGGGCTCTCCAGCTTGACTCATCTTCCAGTGGGCTCTTTTGATTTTGTAATTGAGGTTCAGCATCTTTGAGGTGGGTGTTGGAAGTGCGGACCGGCCGACCTCTGGAGGTCTCAGGCCTCTGCAGTCCCAAAGGCATGCCGGGATTTTCAGTTTTTCGATGGAGCCTGACATCTTGCTCTGAGGGTGACAGGCTTGACAGTGAGGCTGAAGGGCTGGACTGGTGGAGGACGAGTCTGTCAACTTTTGAAGCAGGAGGGTTGTCTTTGCCAGAAGCCTGTGAGTGTCTGAAGAGAGAGAGAGATGTTATACAAAGATTACAAAGACTGAAAGTTGCCGATGGATGTTTTCAAATTGTCTAAGCCTTTCTTTTGTCACAGTAGCTGCATGTTGATGTGATATATATTTAGCATTTGGGACTAACTACATAATGAAAAACATTCGTAAAATGTGAGTAAATGCTTTGTTAGGTCCCTCCAAAAAACAAGCTAACAAGTTTTAAAATGCTTGTTTTCTGAGTGCAGTTTGGATTGATTGGGGCAATGCTGTGCAGGAGAATCCCATCACTGTAAGCAGGTTGAAAGGCTTTTCAGGAGAATAGTTTGATAAGATCTGGATGATGCAGAGAAGACATCCACAATTTCATTGTATTTGAGTATAATGACAATAAAGATCTTTCTGAACCCAAATGCTGCATTTTTTCATAATTAGCTTCTTTGCATTAATTTGTATGTAATTGTGCAACATTTGCATCACATTTGGGATGAACACACCATGAGTCTGAGAAGAGCAGCTGTTTTCCAGGAACAAGATCAGAACCACAACAAACCTCTTGGTAGCCTCAGCCTTCTTTGTCTTTGCCACCCTTCCATTTTCCTCTTCTTTTTTGTATTCCTCTTTGTCCTCTCCCTCCAGGGGACTGACAGTGCCAGAGAGGTCATTAATATCCAGAACCTTTTCTGACAGCTGGAGGATACAAAAACAGAATCAATTAACAACAGTCAAATGAGTGGACACATCAATGGGATTTAATGGTTGCCACCCCCCCACCACAGTACAGTACCTTGACATCTATGGAGGATGAAGCATCCTCAATGTTCTCTCTGACCTCAGACTCCTGCATCAACACACACACACATACGCACACAAACACAAACACTCAGTGACAAGGTGATATGAATGTGTGTGAAATAACACACGTTAACATTGCACAAGCAGAACTAGGCATGCTGTGTTTTTCAGAGATACACAGACAGCAAATGGCAAAAACAGATTGTACATGCAAACACAAACAAGGCCAGCGGGCTAGCAGGCACATTGTAAAATCAGACAGTCCAGCAGCCTGTAATTAAAGCAAGTGGACTGAACAAGGGGAGAGGCGAGAGATGACTGTCTGTGTCTAATCAAATAGCTCAAAATCAATCGCCTATCTAAAAGCACATAGACCAACAAATGCCTGCACTGCCAATGTCAGAAAGGACAGAACTTTCCAACCCAGTCCTCAGGGGCTCACATAGATCGTCTGTTCACCAAATTATATTCCAGTGTGCAAGTGATGACATTGAGGCTGGGAGCCCCTAAGGCAGTGGAGTTGGATTTGTGGAGCTACATGCACCTGCATAGACTGAATAAAAGAAGTGGACGTAGACCTTGGTTCAGAAGAACAAATCCAATGTGGAAGCGCTCTAAAAACCTGCTTTCCTCTGGCCAGCAGGGAGCTTGACTTGTTTTGCATTGTTGTCTGTGTCATAAAGCTTTGAGTATTTTCTTAACTTCATGAAAGTCATTTGTAACATTTTAGTAACCCAGAAGAGACTAGGCTGTTATTTTTTTCAGACACACATTTGACATTTAAACCCTTTTTTTCGCAAGCCAAATTTGTTTAGCATGCCAATTAATATCAGAAAATTTGAATAAGGATACACCTTGCTAATCAAGGTAGCAAAGGCCACCGTGGGGTGGATATTTAGTGTTTGTTATGCTAACCATACATGGCTTTTTTGGTCTGCTAACCTTTGTAACCATCCTAGCTCCCCCCTCTCATCCAAATATCATTACTTCTGGGGTAGATATCAGATCCCAGCCACTAAATGTGGCTGTGTAGTTTTTTTTTCTTCTATGACAACCTGCCCTGCTCTGCCTCAGATTGACTTACAATGATTTGTATAACCTGACCCTAACTAATCTCACTCCTCATGCATAAACTTTACCAACCCACCATTAGTTGGAAGGGATCTGACATCTACCACCTCCTTGCTCGAAAAACATCAAGATAACCATGGCCTAAATGGCCTGAGCCAGTGGGTGATGACACATGGCAACTTCCACTTCTTTTATATGCTCAATGTGCACCTGGTTGCAGAGGTCAGGCAGGATTAGGGTTGGGGTCGGGTAGTGAAATGGAAGTGGGTGAGCACGCAACACCGAACCCTACCTCTGCAGGAAGGGGGGATTTTTTTGTCACTTTGTCCATCTTGCCAGCAAGAGTGTTTTTCTTTTGATCAAGCATTTTAAGGTCACTCAGTATCTTCTTGTCTTGTTGGACCTGAGCAGTTCCAGTGTCAAAAACCTCGACGACTTCCTCCTCGCTCCCTGATGCAGTTTGGGGCTTTTGGGTATCTAGCGCATCATCTCCCCCCAGTCCCTCCCCCTCTGTCTCTCCTCCTTCACTCAGTACACATCTCTCTAACACCTCCTCGTCACTCTCTGTCAGGTTCCTCTGGCTCAGGGAGCATCTCTCCAGAGCCTCGTCGTCACCTTCCTCTTTCACCTCCTCCTCCTCTATTTCTTTTCCTGGCCCTCCTTCATTATTTATCTCAACCTCCTCTTCCTCACTCTCATTCTTCCCTTCATCACTTTTGAAGCATTTCTCCACAACTTCATCACTATTTTCCTCAGATTCAGGTTTTTCTGCTGGCACATCTTCCTTCCCCTCTTCTTTCTCCCCTGGCAAACTCTCCACCGCCTCGTCACTCTCTACATTTTCTTCTCTGACTTTGGCCTCTTCCTGCTGGCCTTCACTTTCCTGTCTTCCATTGCTCTGCTGCTTCTCACTGTGCTTCATATTTTCTGACTCTACACCACCCCCTTCCTCTTCATCGCCACCTTCACAGCATTCCTCCTCTATCTCATCGCTCAATAACTCCTCCTCACCTTTTTTGCTTTCTTTAGAGCTTCCACTTCCTCCCCTCTCGTCCTCCATCTCATCTTTCTCATCTTTGCCTTTCCTCTCACCTGCTTCCTCATCCTGGGACTCTTCATAATACAGCTCATCTGCTGCCTCTTCATTCTCCTCCTTCCCTTCCTCCTCTGCTTTCCCACCTCCTTCATCCTCTCCTTTCTCTCTCTGAGCATCATCTTCCTCCTGCTCCGCCTCCTCCTCCTCTGCCACCCCTTGCTCGTGTTCGTCAGAATGTTCAAAACCTCCTCCGTCCTCACTGACATGGTTTCTGCTGCCTGCCAGTGAGGACAGGCGGAGTTGGCGGCCCCTCAGAGAGTCCTTGGTGGAGGGGAATAGGAAGAACAGTCCATCGGTCCCGGACAGAGGCACAAGGGAAGGCGTGCAGAGACACAAGGGAAAGAGGGACGCAGGAGGGCCAGTGAGGGAAAGAGGCAGACAAAAAGATTGTGACCCCCACTGATAGAGGATGTGTGTGTGTGGTGGGTTATGAGTCTGGACATGCAAAACCAACGGATCATGCATTTTTAAGGGACAAATTTAAATATGTCAGACAATCAACCATAGAGCTAAATTAGGCAAATGCAAAGAATAAAAACATGCATCTATCAACAGAAAAAATGCACACATTTTCATCCTTCTCACACTCAAACACAGACACACACACAGGAGCAAGCTATTTTTGATAAAGACAATTTCATTGTTTCAGCATTTCTCCTCTAAAAAGCCATAATGTGTAGGAAGAATCACTAAATTTGTAGCTCTCCTAAATGAGTGAGTTTGTTATTTAGAATAAATATATAAACACAATAATTATATATAGGAATGAAAGAATAAATCCATTGCAACAACTTTCGTTAGATGCTAATGTAAGAAATGTAAAGAAAAAAATAACTATGACCGTTTTCTCTCAGAATCTAATGAGACTCTCATGAAAGTTTGGATGTTTAACTGGCATTAAGTATTAAATTCTAGTATTCATCACTGTGATGGCAATGCTATGTGCTCCTGATATATCGTTTCAGACAGCAAAGCAGTAACAGTGACAGTAGGAAGACAGCAGGACAAAGAGGAAGACACAGTGACAGCCGTGCCCATAGGACAGATCCCAGCAGCAAAGCAGCTACACCAACACGTCCCGGGTCAGGGCGCAGAGGTGAGAGGTTTAAAGGTCAAAGAGGTTACATGAGACAAAGAGAAGGAATAACAGATGATTTAGAATCACATTTACATGAGACAACAAGAAAGGTCCACAGACATAGAGAATGTGAGCAATTACACTGCTATTCTTAGAAGAATATATGTATATGTAAGCATCTACATGCCACATAAGGTAGAGCCTTACAGACACATGGTATTTGAATGTGACGCCGATACTTAATTTAGAAATGGGAAATTCATAACTCATAATGGTGGCTGATACAGTAACTTTTTGAGCTTGAATGAAAACAGACCTTTTTAATGTGGATTGTACACTGATGAGTCACCATTGTAGATGAATCCAGAGAACTACTTTTTAAAACATAAAACTTTTTAAAATAATATCTAATGTTGTTATATATTAATATACATTAGAAAAATAATGAATGACATCATCAGCCAATTCTACAAATTATAACTTTTTCTAAATAATAAAGACGAATAAAATAAATAGTTAAATAAACATAATCACTGTTCGGTTTCAGTCGAGTGCTGAATATTTAAATAATAAGAGATTACCATTTCTCAAATCAGGCCGAAAAACCTTTTATGCATTATATACTGTGTATCAAGTGATTTTCTTAACAGCATATACACCAGTAGTAATCTTTGACAGCCAATATTGGCCAATATTATCTGTCAGCTGATATATCTGTATGGCTCTAATTTAAAGTTGTCAGTTACCAGTACTTACAACAATTTCAACAGGGGGAAAAATATGTTAGACCCCTTTTATTTACTTATTTACTTTATTTATTTAATATACTCTTCCTGTAAAGCTTCTCTGTTTCAATGATACAAAAGAAACTATTTTATGTCTATAATATCTAAATAAATAAATGATTTTCAACTCATAACCTGAGGAAAAGACACTATGCCATTCAAAGAACAGACATACATGGCACACAGAAATGGCTGAGTGCAGAGAAGACAAAACAAGGCCAATAGCCACTGTGTGTGTGTGTATGCGTGTGTGTGCGTGTGCGTGTGTGTGTGTGTGTGTGTGTGTGTGTGAGTGTGTGCATAATTTTTTTATGTTTTTTACCTGTTGAGATGGTGGTTCGGGGCTGTGGTCTCCAGACAGGCCCAAGTCCTGCAACTCTGGCTCTGTCCTCTCTTCAGCTGGAGCTCCACCACTGGCCTCACTGTCCTAGAAGGTGCACAAACACATTTACTTTAAATGCCCACCAGAACAGATAAACCAGTTAAAAAAATGCCTAATTCCCCAACCAGTCATGTTGCAGTTTACATTCATGTCTCCAAAAAATGTTTGAGTCAGAAGAAGGTTTTTGAAGTTGACCTTTTTGATATCAAACGGTATAACTTAATTTTAAACTTCATAATTTTATTCTTATAGAATTTTGTGTTAAATTGTGCCGTAATTCATATAAAGTATTTGAATTTTCAAGAAATCACTTTCACAAGTATGGGACTGACAAATCGAAGAAAATACTCCTCTGTCCATTGTGCAGAGTTCTAACAGTTAGAAATTTAAACGTTCTGACCATTCTTAAACAGATGATAGGTTATGAAAGCTTTAGTTAGAAAAAGTAACAAAAATTATGATTTTTGATAAATCTATTTATTCGACATGTCATTTAAAATGTAAAAAGTTTAATATGTATATCATTTTGATCATTTTCAAAATTAATAATATGATTATATGATAATTTATCAGAGAAACTAAACTTTTGTTTTCTGTCATTATAACTGTTATTCTACACAGAAGATATTTATGAGTTGTTTCCACTTCTAATCATGATTGTGCTGATTCTTCATCGTCAAAAGACTTAGATATTGCAGTGAAATACAAGACCACAGAAACTAAAATGTAAAAGGAGCTAAAATCACTGTGAAGCAGCCTGGGGTACAGAGGGTAAGAACAAGTGAGTGTGCCTACTTCATACTGTAGACCACCTCCAAGGGCATCCAGGTCCAGATGAAGATTCCTGAGTAATCGGTCTGAACCACGAGGACTTGGCTGAAAAAGTAACAAGTAAAGGTTTCATTGGGATATCATATATTTAATAACTATTTCATAATCTTGCACTTGTACTTTAGTTGTACTGCACCTCATTTTCAGACAGTTTCTCATCCTCATCCTCATCATCAAAGCCAGGCAGAGTGAAAGACACCCTCTCCTCCTGCCTGCTGCCCAAAACACTAGAAGCTCCACTGCTGCGAGGGCCCTGACAGACAATGAAATTATATAGATATTATGTTATATATAGAGAGTACATCGGCTTGAGAGAGGCTAACATTTTTAAAAGTACACTGCAACATGTCCTGCACATAGCAGTGGGATCCTACCCCAAGGGACGTCTTTAGGGGTTCCAGTCCGCCGGAGCTGCCAAGGGACCGCCGGAGAGGAGGGGCAGAACCAGGCAGGGGGCCTGCTCCGGGGGCATCAAGGCCTCTGAGAGGAGCCAGGCTGCCCAAAGGGGATGGTAGGGGTCCCAGAGCTGAGCTCAGTGCCTGTGGAATAACAGACACAGTAAGAGGAGTAAGCACCTAGATTTTACCATATGATATTATTATTTTTGAGATAGTAAACCACTATTTTGAGATATGTCATTTATTATTTTGAGATGGGTAGAAAAAACTAATCACCCCAGGTGTCTTTGGTGGCTCCTTCTTCTTTTTCTCCTTCTTTTCTTTCTTCTTCTTCTTGTCTTTTTCCTTTTTTGCCGCTGTGCCTCCTACAGCGGCTGTGAGCTGGGTGCGCTCACGTTCCTTGGTCACCAGGCGGCGGTAGTGCTCGTCGCACGGGTGATCCCATGTGGACTGTCCTGAAGAGAAGTTGAAATAGTAGATGTCCCCCGTCACGTCCTGGCTGTGGAGGGGAAAGGAGGGGCATCAATTCGGCACCTCCAAAAAAGGCCCAGGAAAGGGAAGGAAAGATGATGGATGGATGAACGGAGAGATGTCACCAGAAGCTGTGTTGTCATCTCAACCGTGCACCAAATAAACTACATCATTTTACTACTTAATCTTAAGTTAAAGGGATCAAATTATTCTCCATGTCAGGTTAGGTCAGGTAAGGTACTAGGACATGTGTAATTGAAATATTACCAAAAAAAATGTTTTGGAAAAATTTGTTCCTGTTAAGAACATTAAATTCTGTGCATCTCAATGGCAATGATTGATTCTGCTAAGGCGAATGGACTTGTGATAAATATTCATTGAAAATCAGATGGAACACCATCCCATTTACACAGAGCAGAAAGGAGAGGGCAGGAGAGGTTACAAGAAGAGGTTTTAAAAATGCAAATAGTATAATAATAGTATAATATGTATGATATGTGGAGATGCATTTCCTCCCCAATGTTCATAACACTTGTGGGGAAAAGTGTTGCATATATAAATAGCATTTATTCATTATTCAAAAAGTTTATTTTAAGACATTCAACTTTCATCTTTTCCTTTTTTGTGTTTATTTTAATATGACTATAGAGAGATCACCAAAAAAACACCCTGAAAAGGCTTGGGGTCAGAGGGTTAATGTAAAAGGCATCGTTTTGGCAGTTTCACTGACCCACAGACGTTAACAACAGACCTGACCCTTAATAATTTTCATCAACATAAACACTCCTACGCCACATTACCATAAAAGAAACTGATAAATTGCACTTGCTGGGACTACTTATTTCTCTGATGTCTAATTAAGGACCACAGGCCACACCATTTATGACTTCAAAATCCTTCAAACACCACAAAACCATATTAAATACTCTCCAGAAATTAAATTGTTTTCTGGCTGACCACCCTGGCTGGCTCTAATTCCCAGCCTTTTCTGCCCTTACTTACCAAGGCTTCCACTCGGGAGGCAATGGGGCAACGATGCCTTCCCTGGCCAGCCACAAGAGCTCCGGTTCACTGTCAGGATCAATGCCAATTTCCCTGGCGTACTCTTGGATCTCTGAGGAGGGGAAAGAGAAACACAAAAGATGAATTTTAAAGTAATAGCCATTATCAATGTTTGCTGATAATGATTATGAAAACAAGTTAATCAAGAATAAAGGACAATTGTGCGGCATTTATTTCACAAAAATTCTCTTTTTGTGTCTTACTGCAGGTGTCTTACTGTCTTGTTGCAAGTTACTTTCTGGAACTTGATGAAAATACTTAACCAAATTTGATGAAAATCTAGTTTATTTAATTCAAATGTTTTTTTTTTTTTTGTTGTTGTTTTTTTAAAATCATAATTAATGTTAATGAATATCTACTTTGAGTTTTGAGTATGTTGTAGGACATTGTAACAAAATATTTTTTTATTATTATAAAGTTATTTATTTTTACAATTCACTTTACAACTGAATTTAACAAATTGCATATTATTTATTTATCATTTTTTGTTTTTTTTTTTCAGTTGAACTACATAAAGGAGTCATCAAAATCCATATATATATATATATATATATAAACTTTTTTATTTTTATTATCATTTTATTTCATTAGATAATTTCCTCAGTAGAACTATATTTAAATCCATTTTATCCATATTTGTTTTTAATGAATCAGGTAATAATCATGTTTATTAGTCCTGATTTCAATATTAACTAAAACACTGTGAATTTTGCCATAATCAAGAAGAGCTATTTATAATTTACATTAAACATGTAGCTGGTGTACCTTGCTCAGAGGGTATATAGCTCTCATCATAGTCCTCTTCAAGGATCAGCTGGTCCCCTATGAGAGCAGCTGCAGTCATTGTTACTGCAGAGAAAGTCAATACAGTATAAATTGCACATGAAACAGAGATATACCATAAGTACTAGTCGTGGCAGTGGCAGAAAAATACACGGGGTTGCCTCAACCTTAGCTTTTTACTTTGCTGAGAAAAAGCCCTATGCCAACGAGAGAACTAAGAGAAATGTAAGATTTCTACCCTAGTGTAATGCCCAGCTAAAAAGATTAGCACATTGACTTATTGAATCTAGCTAGACTGTCGAACAAAGACAGACGAGGGCTCATCTTCAAGCTTGTGGTTAACAATTCAGCAACCTTAACAACTAAATTAGCAAAAAGTATCAATATTTGAAGGACAATAATTCGGGGGAATCAACGTAGGAGAGCTAAGCTAATTAATCTAACACTTCAGCTAACTTTAACTGCTAGCTAGCTGGGCGCCATCTAGCTACTTAACGTTAGCTCAGCCAGCTAAGTAGTTGGAGAGTAGCTCATTCGTGATGAGTGATTTACCTTCCAAACTTAAATCGCTTTGTCATTAGCCTCTGCGGCAAAAACCGATCAGTTGTCAGTTGTTTAACACAGACATTGTGTTCGCAAGGGGGGGGGAAGATGCAAAAAATTACAGGACTAACAATATCTCCAAGGACGCTTCTTCACTCGTTTCCTGTTGACGATGGAAACGTGGCTCTGATTGGCTGAGGCGTATTAGGCGTTCAGGTGTCCTCGTAAACTTCTAATTCATCAGCACAAACAATCCAATCCGTGGCAAAATGCATTCAATTTTTTTAAACAGTGTTGCTTTAGTTTGATTTAAAATGCCTCAGTCATGGGAGAAAACTGAGATTAAGCACATTATGACAGACACGCTTAATTTGTATTAATGTGTATTAACGCAATGGCTTTTAATACTATTATGTTATATATTTTTCTAGTTGTGATCATACTAAATGCATCATGCTAAATAGCGCATTTGTTGCTTTGACATATTTCATCTTTCAAATGCAGAAAGGTCATGCTAAAATGCATTTTTGGTACTCTAAGATGTAAGTCTTTTCTTTATCATTTGATGAGTCTGCAATGTTTTACACTTCAAGGGAAATCATCAAATGCTTCACATCATCAGCAATAGATAGGCATGCACAAAAAACACCTTATCATTCGGTTATTGCTTTCCCCAAGGGCAAAAGTGGGTGTATGTCGACAGATAAAAGCTTTCAAGGGATCAGAGAGATCAGTTTACATTTTCCCCCATAATTCTTCTCTCTTCCAGTCTTTTTTCTTCTTCCTCACTGGTGATTTAGGATGAATGTGGCTTCCCGATGCAAAGCACCATGTTACTTGTAAGGAATATATTGGCAGTTACTTCTGCTACCTATGTTCAAAACAAACATTGAAGACTACCTTTGGAATCCTTTCTAAATAACTTTCCCATATTAGACCTTTTTAAACATTTCATTTCTTTCTCTTCTTTCTTCTTCTTTCTTACTGGCACCAGCTGGGTTTGCTGTAAGGCCTCTCTGAATATCTTATGTACATGAAAGCACAATTATAACTTTAGAAGTCATAAGAAACTGCAAGATGAATTCCTTTTACTGTGAAAAAAATGTACATAGGCCCATACAACACGTACAACAAGTGTCACAAAAATTTGAGAATATAAAAGGGTCTCTAAATGTCCACGTTTAACTATTTACATTTTTAAAATATCTACTTACAACTTGTCCTGATTTTTTACAGAAATGTCACAATTTCTGAGCATCATCTTGGAAACTAAGTTTAACAGAAACTTTCATTACATATGAACTTTTAAAGGACGGTTGAAACGTTCAGATTTTGACCATAAGGCCTGTTTTTACAGATTCTATTTATGAAAAATGTGTCTTTGTCTATGAAACTATACACTGGGGAAATTCATTTGTTTGATTTAGCTCAGTAGATCAGGTTGTACAATTTACAGAGCTAAATTAGACAAATGAATTTCCCCTTGGGGATTAATAAAGTAATTTGATTTTTGATTTGATTTTGATTTGCTTGTTTAAAAATTAACACTTAATATCAGAGCCCAATGGGAGAAGTAAGATGTGTGTTAAAAGAATAAGGTATGAGCATGTTTATCTTTGCAAAGGAAGAATGTGATGTATCTTGGCATGTGAAGCTTCCTGTGCTGTGATAAATGGCAATTTTATGTCCCAAATCCTTTCATCACAGCTGGGGGCTGTATTAACACAGTGTTGCTAAATTATGCCTTTGTCTAATCCTGGAGCCACGGTCTGATGTCAGATTACTGTGACTTTTCTCATAAATACTGTAGGCTGCTGTTTACACTGTAAAAAAAAAAAGAAAGAAAAAAGAAAAAAAGAAAAGGAAAAATAAGTATAAAGGTAATAGGTTATTTTTAACTATAGGTGTATATTTATACATACATACATACATACATACATACATACATACATACATACATACATACATACATACATAC
>JAOWBC010001387.1:4410373-4438505 GCA_028566105.1 Hypoplectrus providencianus | reverse complement strand
TGTGTGTGTGTGTGTGTGTGTGTGTGTGTGTGTGTGTGTGTGTGTGTGTGTGTGTGTGTGTGTGTGTGTGAATGTGTGCAGGGTGGGCTTTTCTGGGCCCCTGGCAGTATGGTGTCCACCAGAGGGCAGAACTGAGCCCCTCACCACTAAACCTGGAGCGCAGAGAAGCTGGGGCTCAAAGATTTCAACGAGTGAGTATTTCTATATATTTTGCATGTTAGATGCAACAAAAATGAACTTGTTTACTAATATTTTTGAGTATTTTTAAATGTATATATTTTTTTTAGTTATTAAGTATTTTTTCATAATATCAAATATTTGCATCCACAATGTCAACATGAAGATTGTTTATTTCCTTTAAAATGTAAGTCAGTCAGTTTATGGTAAATTATGAAAAAGCATGGGAAATCAGATAGAATTTTGACCAGCCATATATTTTAAAATGTTAGTATACTGGTATAAACAGACTTCATTTAAGCTTTAGCCTATCTGAACCCCACGGTGAACTTGTATTTCACTTCACTATATAAGTCCTGCAGCTCTATGTAACTATCACAATTATAGTATTAACAACTAATAAGGCTTTTGCACAGTATAAAACAGTTATAATGACATAAATAATATAAGAAGTAAAAAGACGTGGAATTTTTTGTTGTGTGTTGTTAAAGTTAAATAACAACATATAGGAATAAAATTGAATTTATATATACAACACTTGTCCAAGTGCCCACAAGTGTCATGAATATTGGAAAGATAATTGTGTCTCCACATGCTATACATACTGAACTACTTACATTTTTACAACCTGTACATGCTCCTAGTCTCTTCTCTGCTTTAAATAAGATGTAGAATTAAGTGATTTTGATAGAAATATCTCAATTTTGAGGTTCTATTTGGTCACTTTTTTACATGGACAGGCTTGTAATCTATGGTGTATTCAAGGACTGTCAGAATATTCTAATTCTGTTGATAATGCTTGTTTAAAAGTTTCTCTCTGTAAAAAAAAAAAAAGGTATAGTTTGGTTGTTTGTATAAAGAAATCTTAATTTTCAAATTCCACTGACAAGGTGGTAAAAATTTTGAAATTTTAAAAACCAACAAAATCAGTCCTCCCATGCGTGACAAAATTAGTTTCCAACTTTTCAGGTCTTTCAGCATTGGAGCGCACATCTTACATCAAGGTTTATGTTTACAATTTTAACCATCATGTCTTTAAATGTTTGTTCAGGTAATGCATTTTCTTTGCCTTTAGAATAAAATTCTTCTTCTGGTGCATATTTGCTATGCTTTATTAATCAGTCTCACTTCAGTGCCATCGAGCTGGATTTATAAGCTCAATCATGTAATGTGAATCTACAGTAGCTATATCTGAGGGGCTAAAAACTTTATCTAAACTAAATCAATAACTGTCCAACCATTCTCCTCCTGCATACTCAGGACAGGATGACCCAGCTGCATTATTGGTGGAGCAGTGTGGACTTTTTAACCAATGTAAAGATTCTGTAGGACTCACCACAGAGAGGAAAGATGGGGACAATATTTTGGCACCTGCTTCTTTCCTCCCTATTCATTCCTACTGGGACTGTCCAGGATCATCTCAAGAGAGAGGCAGTCTATCATAGGAAAAGAGAAGCTTTGAATTTGACCTATTGCTTACTTTCTTATTTGATAGTATCCAGCTGTAACTTATGTTTACAATAAATGTAAATAGTTTTCTTGAAAAATAAATATCTAGTGATGCATTGTGAAAGAGTACCATTGAAATCAGGATGTTTATGTCAGTATGATATATGTACTTGTACCATGTGATAACAATGTGCCATGTAGTAATATGAAGGAACTCCAGGTTACAGTGAAGTAATAAATCATAGAAAAAGACATTGATGCCCATTCAAACTCACTAGTTAGATTAATAAAATTACATGATATTTTTTTGTTACATTTGAGCATCTACAATTCTTCTGTCTGTTGTCTGAAATAATAAAATGTCATCATCTTTCTGTCTATCTATGTATTTATCTATACTGTCAAAGATGGCAAAAATGGAAAAAGTCTGAAAAGTTACCAAACACATGGTAGACATAGATGAGTTTTTTTCTCAGATAATTTCTTTAAAATTCTGATAATTTACAATCCATATCCAAATTTAAACAATACTCAATTTTACATTCTGCAATATGGTGTGTTTTTGTTTGTATTTTTAACATATCACTAACTGTACTGTAACATTCAAGAGCCTTAAGCAATTAAATAATACAGGACAAATAAACAAAAACTATGTCCCAGTACATTCCTTTACATTATTCTCACTATCAACAACATTTCTTATCAATGAAGAGCATATAACCCATAACTCTTTAAAAAAACGGACAATCTCAGTCTTGATAAAGTAAGGTAACATAGAAGTAGGCTTACACTAATTTAGCTTTGTAATGTAAACATAATCAAGCGCTTATTCATAAACAGATGGATAGATAGGAGTTTGTAGCCCCTAAACTAACCCAGTCAAGTAAACAATCTAACTTGCTGGTAGGCTACAGCAACAGTCACTGGCTTCGGAAGCCGTTCTTGGCAGCATTTAGGTAGGATGGTGGGTTGAAATCAAGATGAACACATTATAAATGAATTTGTTGTATCGTGTACAAAACGGTCTTTGTCATATGGAGAAAATAACATAATTATTCATTATGAAAAGAAAAATCTTGTTCTCATCAATAAATCAAACAAATCTAATCAAATCAGATAACAAGATAATAAGTCGTTATCATTAATATTTCTGTTATATCGAGATAAGAAGATAATGTCATTATCAAAAGACAACAGAGCATTAAATAATTGAATAAATAAATGTTTTTATGTTTTTCAACAAATCCTCGTCTATGGTGGCTAGTAGCCAAATATGGAAGCTGAGACAACCATGGATTTTTATTATTTGTTGATTTTTTTTTATGCACTGCTATCTCGTGATTTAATTTAGAATCTGTTTGTCTAGTTTTCAACAAAAGTAGCATAGATGAGGCTTACATTAATTTAGCAATGTAATGTAAATGTAATCAAACGTTTATTAATAAACATTTACATTACATTGAAGACGGATAGATAAGAGATCACGAAATTATAAGTCTTTATCACAAGAAAACGATATTGTTATACTGAGATAACGAAAAAATACATTGTTATTCGGACATAACAGTGCATATAAATAGCCTTTCTCGGCTTCCGTAGCCAAGGTTCTGTTAAACAGGAAGTAGAACCTAATGTAAAAGGGAATCACTTTTTTTAAAAAAAGAATTGCATGCAGTATTTTTTATCTTATTTTGAAAATACTAACCGGAAGTCGGAGGTTTTCAAATTAAACTTGACGGTTAGTGGTGATGCTCTTGCAGCTCTGAAGGATGCAGCGGGGTGGATGGAGGAGGAGGAGGAGGAGGTGAAAGACTGGAAGAAGGCGGAGGACTGAATGAACGGGTCAGGAAAAGGGGAAGGATGCGGATTACGGTAGCTCGTCGGCTAGCCTGCCTGCCTACTGACGACGGTTACGGTCGTTAGACATGAGGATGTGCGGAGAAAACGACACAGGCCTGAGGGTTTGTTGTTAAAGCCAGTAATTTAACCGTCGCCTGAAATTATCGGTGACACAGAGGGTTGCTAGGCTTGATTTTAAGGTGATATGATTTCCAGTGTGTGCCATTTTGAATTCACGTGTTGAATTGTCGTGTTTAAATTTTATATTCATCAAGAAAACCATAGGAAACACGGTCCCTCTTCATATCTGTGGTTCAACCCAACTGCCATCATGGTTTTAGCCGTCATTTTAGCATCTCCGCCACCTGATCCCTTCTCCAGTGCTGCTGCGGTCTGGACGTCAGACTAACGGAGCGTCGTAAAGTTAAAACCAAACACCAAAAATTACAACTTTGCCGCATTTCAACATGGAAGCGTCGACTTTACAGCCTCACTGGTTGACAGGCCTGTTTTTCATATGGACGACGTTGTGTCTGCTCAGCAGCAGTCAATCCGCGCCGGACGCCTCGGGCCTGCCTCTAGCCATTCGCGTGCCACTGCGGCAAGGCGCTCGCGCTGAAAAGCCACCGCCGCTGCCTCCTGCTGCCGAGCGCGGCGACGCGGCAAAGCACGCTGCGCGCCGGCGGAGAGGAGCGGCAGCGGCAGCAGGCGGTATCAGCTTTGTGGACATGATTGATAACCTGCGTGGGAAATCCGGACAAGGATACTACGTAGAAATGGCCGTTGGATCACCTCCCCAGAAGGTATTTTTTTTAATACATAAATAACAATTATATACAAAAATACATTCAAGGCTCACTTTTGTGACTTACAATTGTGCACGTCCTGGAGTCATTAGGAGTTTAAATAATGTATAGACACAAGGTAATTCTTAAACATGGTAAAAAAAGAAACTAAATTTTATAATTTTACATTAATCAAACATTAGTCTTATATTATCGCCGTGGGTTTATGTGTTGCTTTGTATGTATATGTCATTCTGTTTTTAACAACAGCAGTTATAGGCCCTTACTCTATAAAAACAGTTACAAGGCGATTTAACTTATTTTTCCTCACCAGACATACCCTACATTGTATCATACTACAAATGCATCATACAAGTTAATGGAAATCCGCTTCCATAAGCCTATAACACAATCGTATTTAAAGGGATTATTTTATAGGCATTTTATGCATTCATTTCACAGTGACAGCAGAGAGAGACATAGGGAAATTGATTTGAAAGAAATCGACCTGGGCCTCACTGCACAGGCCATTTGCAGACATATGGTATGAACCCTGACTTGGCTATCAGGCTGCCCATGATATATCTTAATGACATGTTTACACTACATAATATAACATGCAATTTTCTGCAATTAAGGGAATTCCGAATTTAAGAAATTGATGAAAAGGTGTTTTAAATACACTATGTAATTGTCTAATGTCGTTAATGGCCCTGCAATGACAGATGGCCCAGTGTGTATGTGTGTGTGTGTGAGAAAGTGAGAGAAAGGGCTGAATGATACAGACAAATAATGGTACCATTAATTCTGCAGAGAGAGGAGTGCCAGCTGGGTGCAGCTGCAGTGTACAGGCTGGCACACAGAGGGCAACGGATAGAGGGAGGAGGAAAAAGTGATGAGGTGTTAGAAGAAGAGAAGAAAGAGAGGGAGAAGGTGAAAGAGCAAGTGAGACAGGAATACACGGAGAGAGGGACATGGAGTGAATGAGATAAGACAGAAAGTGAATGAGAATTTGAGAGAATAGAAGCGAAGGAACACACATATTTCTATGTCAGAGAGATGTTCCTGGTTGGGACATTATGCTGAGCACCACAGTGGCGACCAGCCTTTTGAGGCCTATCCACACAGACAGACAGACTTTAGTGTCCTTCAACCTTTCAACAATCATTAACTCTGCATGAATTCCCCTAATGATCACATATTTTTTAAAGTGTTTATTTCAGTGTTGATACATTACAGAGAAAGTTTACTGAGGGAATTATAAACTTGTTTCCATAAATTTATTCAACCAAATGATTCCTCAATTGTTAAATAATGTCTGAATGAAAGCAGCCCTTTATGAACTTTTCTTAAACAAAAGACAGTTTGAAATTGGCAGTACCATAATTAGAAACACTGAGAGACTGATAAAGTCAAATTCCTACTGTATGCATTCTTAAGAGTGTTTTTTACACTCTTCACCCATGTGTCTCACAGATCAAATAGGATTAGTCACACGGTAACCTCCCAAGTTTTAATGTGTCAAGTCTGTTTTTGTTTGATTAAGTTTTTTGCATATTGAAATCACATAAATATCCTGCTGTTCATGTGTTTTGAACTTTCTAAATGCATGCACTTTCATTGATCAGGGCTGCCACTCTGCCTGTGTTACTGTATCACTACATGCAGATTTTCCTGCTTGTCACTGGGGTGAAGAAATCAAATCCTCCCATGAATAAATCGTTAATATCTTTCCATGCCGACATGAAAACTATGACTTAGGCTCACGACTTACATTCCGTAAGTAAATTGAAAAATTAAAAAGAACATTTGTGTAATTTAAACAGATGTATATGCAGGAAACAATTCATAAAATAAATGGAAAATGGGATTACCAGTAAGAGTGTCCAGTGGCAGACTTATCTTAGTTGGCAGTCTTCTAAACTCAAGGCAAAGGGCACATGTGGGCCAAAAATGTCTTCTCCTTGTTCTCAGCAAAATGCAATACAACTCCATCAGTAAGAGCCTTACAGTTCGTGTTATACTGGATTAAGTACCAAACGACCAACAATACTGTGCCTTTTTGGGGAATGAACTCTTCTCTGCTTGCTGTCATGTTTAGTGTTTATCTGTGGGAAGTACATGTAGGGGAAGGGCTGAGGCCACTATGAAATGTGAGAGCCCAAGGAGAGCAGCCATGGTGGAATTCAAAGACAGAACTGACTTTCATGAAAAAAAACATATACATATTTTAGAGGCATTGTATGCATTAATTCCACAGTGACAGCAGAGAGAGACATTGGGAAATTGATTTGAAAGAAATCAACCTGGGCCTCACTGCACAGGCCATTTGCAGTCATATGTTATGAACCCTGACTTGGCTATCAAGCCGCCCAAAAAAACCCAATCAATTTATTGCCCAGCCTTACAGCCAACCATCTGTAAAATAAAGAAACTACTTCTGCGAGACAGCTACTTGATGCATGGCAACTCTGTCATCAATGATGTGTGCTGTAAAGATAGCAGTGGTGCACAGCTCCTGGCTACACTTTTTCTCTTTGGCCCTTAATCATATATTGGCTCCCTACATTGGCATTATGTTATCAAAACTGTAAGTTCCCTGGCCCAAAGGTTAATAGAGAGTCTGAATATTAAAGAGTATGTGCCTTTCTAATAGATTTTCTTTGATTGATGACCTGCTTGGGGAAGCCTTGTCCTCTTTGGGCCTCTGAAGCATGACATGGACAATAAAACAAATGTGTACCTATATATTGACCACATTTCGGATATAAGTAAGCGTAACAATAAACCCATATGCCATTTCAAATTATGTGTTATGTATTTAAGGGTTTATTAGCTCTAGCACCCAGATAAATAAACCATACTTAAACCATAAACCTAATGTATTTATAAGTAACTGGGTCTGCAAATGGTTTTATCTGTAATAGCGGAAGGGATAAAAGGTCATGTCAATGACCTCAAATAATTTACATTAACTTTAAGATCCGATGTGTTCTGGTAACCAATGGATCCTTTCTCCTCCATAGTGGAGAGGAAAGGCCAAATATAATGGCTATAAAAGACCAGCACTCTGCCATGGAGGACAGGAAGATAGAGAGAGAAAGGGCAGGGAAAGACATGAAGTCTCAGTGTGTCATCAGGATGCAGCCTTTAGTGTGTTTGTGGGTGTTTGTCCTGCTGTCAGCAAATTTCTGGCCAAGAGAGTAAGAAGCAGTCTGTCCAGTGTTATTACACCATGATAGCAGCGGTGTGCATGCGTGTGTATATCCTAATGTGCGCATATGTTTGTTGGACAGAGTCAGTTTTTATTCTGGGCTTTTAGGCCTGGCCCTTGAGACAGTAGCACTTCTCTGGATATTTATAAGCCAATCCATTATTGAACAACAGCTTGCTCTGGCTGTGGGGCTGTCTTTCTATTCTTTTGTTTCTCTACCACACTGTGTATCTACTGTATTTTATTGTCTCTATATATATATATTGTCTTTGATTTGTCAGTTAAATAGTAAAGTATATGCTTACAAACTTAAGTGTAACTGGGGAATCTATTACCCTTGTGACTCATTGAAAAATATCCTCTAATGTTCTTAGTAGACAGAATTGGCTGTTCCAAACACTTTTTGAAAGTATATGTTCATATTATTTTCCATGCTTAATTAGTTAAATCCCTGACCAACTTCAGTCCTGAACCATTTTTTTAATCATTGTTAGACTTTAGAACTGTTAAAATGTCAGGTTGTTTACATAATTCCACTGTTGTTTTTCATGAAAATTAAACAAATATGTAATTATTTTCTGTATTTTTGATTCCTGGTGAAATTTATTTATCACATACTATATGTTAAGGATGATCAACAACATTGATTTGTCTGCATGGCATCAAACATTGCTGTGCTTCGTGATACAGCAGCAATAACTCTACGTGGAAACCCAGAAAATATTAGCCCCATAGGGCAATCATGAGAACATTCCTCTATTGGATGTAAAATATTAGAAATTAAAATTCTGATATATTAAAATGAATGTTTTAATGCTGTAATGACATGGTATCATAAAAAGGTTGGTTTAAACAGGGACATTTTGTCTTTAAGAGTCTTCAGAATATTTAGTGTCATGCCATTGCCAAAGTAAACTCCACATGCATGAAAAGACAAAATGATAATTAAATTCTAATCAAAAATATTACATCAATACATGTTATCTACAACTATATCATGTAGTGTATGTGTGTGTTGATTGATGTACAACATTTAATTTTTTTTTTGTTTAAAAACAATGTTTATATTTCGATGCCTACGCTATAGGTTTTGTCTTTTTCTGTCTCTGCCATTGTGCTCCATTCACAGATTCATTGACTATTTTGACTGATTGTGCAAAATATGATACTCACAAAGAGATGCAGACAGAATAGGAGGAGATGGGGAAGAGGGAGTAGAATGGGACACCTGAGAGGATGGGAGGGTTAGAGTGGAGACAGTGAGGGGACAGAGAAGGACATTAAGGGCAACAGGAAACAGCAGTACAAAGAAAGGGAAATGGAGACAGGGAATGAGAGATAAAAATGTGTGAGAGGTGAGGCTGCTGCGATAGAGACCATTTGCCTGTTATATTATACAAGTATAAAAAAACGTAAGTAAAAAGTAATCGGCAGATATCAAAACCCCAGAACACAAGATCATTGTTCTACAGATGGCCCTGTCTTTCTCCAAGGTAGCGGAAACATAGATTAAACTAGCCCTTTGCAGGTTGAACATAATCAATTTTATAATGTAACCCTTGCATTTCACAAGCCTGTTGTTTCTCTCCTTCATTCTCCCTGTGTTATTAGTTAAACATCCTGGTGGATACTGGAAGCAGTAACTTTGCTGTTGGGGCAGCTGCTCATCCCTTTCTGCGCAGATACTACCACCGTTCACTGTGAGTAAAGACACGTAATATTCTACCAGTTCTGAAAGAAATCCATGTTTCTGCTTTTCTTTTAGGGTTGTAGGTATCGAAGAGGCAAGTGAGAAGGAAATATCCATTGGTTATCCAAGTCCCAATTGTTTTCCTGTCCTTATGAATTAATGACAAGAAATGTTCTGCTATGATTATTTTTATTTCTCAAGAGTCTGTTAAACCAGGTGAAAAATGTTTAAGTAGGTGATCTTCTTTGTCTTTGCCACGATAAAATTATCTTTGATACATTATACAGGCAATAGCCTATTCTGAGTCAAGAGCACAGGAGAAAAAACAAAATCAGTCTTTGAAAATGGGTCACCAGAGTCATTTTTACCACTTGCCTCTCTGGGCTACCATGCAAGTATTTGTTAAAACCACAGTCTATGGTTATAACTGACATTGTAATGGCAAATAATTGTCTACATTTTTTCCATGTATGGTATAAATTATGTGACAATGCTTTTGTGAGAAAAAGTTTAGAATGATTTGATTATAATTAATATAGTATATAGCAATACTACTACTGATAATAATTGCTTCATATGTCCCTATTTTTCTGTAATATGAGAACAGTGTAATCAATCCCTCCTCCCAATGCCTTATCACTTCTGCCTATTACTTACTATTTAATTACAGCTCCAGCTCATACCGTGACCAGGGTAGGAGTGTGTATGTTCCATACACCCAGGGCCGTTGGGAGGGGGAGCTGGGCACCGACTTAGTCTCTGTCCCACATGGCCCCAATGCCACACTGCGGGCCAATATTGCTGCAATCACCCAGTCAGATCGCTTCTTTATCAACGGATCCAACTGGGAGGGGATCCTTGGACTGGCTTATGCTGATATAGCCAGGGTAAGAGGAAAAAAACACCTGATATATGATCTATTTAAAGCTGCACAGTGCATAGTATTTTAATCATAAATCATCAGATGTCGTAATGTGTGTCATAGTCTCTTAATAATGGAGTGTTTTAACATGACATTACATTTTGCATGCTGTATTATTGTTCTTTATTATAACCTTAGGATTGACTGTCTCAAAATTAACCATCTAAACTCCTAAGCTGTTTCAAGCTGGGGTTTTTTTTGCTATTTTTACATGCTACTCACCGTGGCCTTGTATTACACCTTTATGGAATCAGCACATCATGGCTAGAAGTTTAAACAACTACAAAACAATAATTGTGACAACAGCAAAAATGGGTTGTGTGAAGAATAACACAGTTGCAATTATGTAAATCTTTAAAGAAGTTCAATTAAAAAAATATAAGTTCTAATGGTGAGTTTTGGAGGGTTACATGCTGAAATCTATAAACAACAATCTAATTTTCTCTTTCTCTTTCTCTCTCTCTCTCTCTCTCTCTCTCTCTCTCTCTCTCTCTCTCTCTCTCCCTCCCTCTCCAGCCTGATGAGACATTGGAGCCTTTCTTTGACTCACTGGTTAGGCAGACTCCTGTCCCCAACCTGTTCTCCCTCCAGTTGTGTGGAGCAGGCTTCACCCAAAACTACTCCTTGGGCAGCGCCACTGTCGGCGGCAGCATGGTGAGATACACACACACACACACACACACACACACACACACACACACACACACACACACACACACACACTCACATACTCACACACACACACACATACACATGCATATCATGTAATGTCATATTTGCAGCCAGCGCTATTTTTTTAAACTTCTGCTCTTAGATCATCGGAGGTGTGGACCCATCACTGTACGTAGGAGAGCTTTGGTACACTCCCATCCGCAGGGAGTGGTACTATGAGGTCATTATTGTACGTATTGAGGTGAATGGGCAGGACCTCAACATGGACTGTAAAGAGGTAAGAATGAATGATTGAATGATCAGTCACTGATTCTTAAAGCAGTTTAGCAACATGTTTGTCTGTTTGTCTCTCTTTTACAGTACAACTATGATAAGAGCATCGTGGACAGTGGCACCACCAACCTGCGCCTGCCTAGGAAAGTCTTCCAGGCTGCAGTAAAGGCGATTGAAGCAGCTTCTTCGGTCAGTCATTGCTATTCTGTAGATACACCCTTTTTTATATTTCGCAAGTCCCTTACTTCTTTCCTGTGCTTTTTTTGTTTTTCAAGTCATCACTGATTTCTAGAAATGTCTTTTGAAAGTAGGAGGGTTTCTAGAAATGCTTGAAAACCTTCAAACAACACTTTTCATGGTTTAAAAAGTGATCAAAAAACTCTCATCATTGTCTCATGCAGAACTATATAAATACAATTGACCACAATAAAACTGATACTGCATTAGAAAAAAGCAAAAAACCTAAAGTGCATGGGATTATCATAAAGTGATGTGTTTGTAAAGAGGAAACTTGGGTTCACATAAAACCTCTTTATTATTTAGACATCCTCAGGTCAGTTCATAGGTCAAGGCCATGTCAGCTTCTCCTTTCAGTCCAAACCTATTTGACAAGATATGACACCATGGTTTACCTCAGTGGATTCTTAAGGGTTCCTTATTTCGTATGATTTCAAAAACTTAAAAGCATTTAGACCATTTTGCCTGACATCTCTGTTTTTGTCCTGTGAAAATCTCATACAACTCTAGACATGTTTTATTTCATTTTTCAAGAGATCCAATAATATTTTGTTGCACTCAGAATTGAAAGAGGCACATGTGTACACCCCCTCCCTCCCCATACACCTACTGGATAGGCTCCAGTCTCATGACCACATGACCCAGATCTGGACTGAGCGGGCACTGGAAAGGAAAGACTGAATGTATTCCTGATACTGTTTTTCAGACAGAACAGTTTCCCTCTGGGTTCTGGCTGGGGGAACAGCTGGTATGTTGGCAGGCTGGCACTACACCCTGGCACATCTTCCCAGTCATCTCCCTCTACCTGATGAGTGAAAACCACAACCAGTCCTTCAGAATTTCCATACTACCGCAGGTAATATACAACATAACATATTGGAACTTAATGTGGCTGCATAAGGCAGGAGTTCACTCGTGTTTTTAGGTCAAGGACGACTTTATGATAACATTTTTCTCAAAGGACCATATGAAGTATCAGTAATCAGTTAAAATTCTCTCCAGATGGTTGGATGTTACCAAGTGTTTTCTTCATCTAGATTAACAGGATGGGAAAACCGAATCAAACTTTTATCCAATTCTAAAATATATATGATAAAGGTTCAAAATAATATTGTGAGCTTGATTTACCCTTTCAGTCTGTAAGGACAGGGGTAATAGCTGAAAACTTAAAAAATGTGTCCTTAGTATGAGTCATGTACATCCGCTGTAACTTTGAGGTCTTTTATTGATTTGACTTTAATGAAATAATGCAGTTTTCATTGCAGTCGGCACTGCTACAAGAAGCCTGGTTACAATAAGCTGCCTTCACCTTCAGCCATACTAATTTATGTTGCCTGAATAGATCAAAGCCTGGCAACGTACCTTGTAAAAAAAGTCATCACATTTCAAAGAAAATGACCTTCAAATACACTTCCTAAGGCCTTTTTTTTTTTATAAAGCTTCAAAAAGTTATTAAGCATTTTTTATTCAAAGCCAGAAAGGCCATGATGGTGAGGGAATGAATGCAACTTGACATGATCAGACAGTGAGATTTAGAATTAAGTTTCACTGCAGTAAATCTGTGGGAGGCCTGTGACCTTGATGCAGATGGCAAATTAAACGCATGAGAACATTTTGACTTTCTTGGCCTTCTGCTGTAGCCTCCTATTGCAGGGACAACAAGAAATCACAACAAATGGTAAGATTCTTACCATATTACTCACACAAGAAAACCTAAAGACATATATAAACTTCATGGAATCTGTTATCTTATATCAGCTGTTACTGTTGTTAGTGTTTCAAAGTTGAAATGCTCCTTTCTTTAAACAAACCCATAGTAAATAAAAAAAACAGCAGATACAGGAACCTTATATTGGCTAGAAAGCATTGTTTTGCTGAGTGAGTATATTATAACAAACATGTTAGTACCCTCTGGTGGACAAACTACGTAACAACAGCTATTGTAATATAAAGTCTTTGACAATTCTGATTTCTTCTTCATTTTTTCTTTCATGCAGCAATACCTACGGCCGGTGGAGGATGTGGCCTCCGCTCAGGAAGACTGCTACAAGTTTGCCGTATCCCAGTCTAGCACTGGTACAGTAATGGGAGCTGTCATCATGGAAGGCTTCTATGTGGTTTTCGACAGAGAAAAGAAACGCATCGGTTTTGCTGTCAGCACCTGCCATGGTGAGAGGATAAGGAATAAAGATGAGATATTTCCTTTCTTTATCCCCATGAGGGAAATGTAGAAGAGTCAGTACATTTTATACCACATTGTGGAAAATAGGATAAGAAAAAGAAATATGTATGCTCAAAGAAAACATTGTTGGGATCAACAAGGATAACCTAAAAGGAAGAAAAGTTATACAGAATACACCTCATGGATTTCTATGGAAGAGGAAAATTTTCAACCAACCGGTCTTGAATGGATAAAATTGCAAAAACTAAAAATGTAATATTTCTGTCAGAATTAGTTCTTATTTAAAAGGTTTTGAAAAATAAGATGGAGTATCTAGACCCTGTTAAAAACAGTAAATTCTGTGCTCCTGTGCAACACTGTGAAGCCACAGTCTGTATAGCATGTGGAGGCCCATTTTCCCCCCAATATTCATGAAAGTTATTGGCAAGAATTGTTTTTATAAATTCCATTTTATTCCAATTAAAAAAAAATAATGTAACTGAAAATTTCAACTTGCTTTTTCTTATTTTCAGGATCTTGGTCATTAATACTATGTACAACTGCACAAACAACATGTACAATATGTAATGCAGTGAAATACACGGCCACCTTTGGTAAAATGTATAGAGTAGAAACTCAATGAAACCGCTTATTGGGATTGAGAGGGATAAACTCAGAATTCTAAATTAAAACTCAGAACCCATTATTTTTTCACACGTTAATTGTGACTTGTGACTCTGAATTCTTATTTATAGCAATAGTTACATGCAATATGTTGCAATGATTATTGTGTCTCTAAAATACCTACAATCCTATTCTCCCATTTGTAGTGCATGACGAGTTTCGCACAGCCTCTGTGGAGGGCTCGTTCCATGGCGTTGACCTGGAAGACTGTGGCTACAATATCCCTCAGACGGATGAGTCCACTCTCATGACCATCGCCTACATCATGGCAGGAATCTGCGCTCTCTTCATGTTGCCATTGTGTCTCATGGTGTGCCAGTGGCGCTTCGCTCGCTGCCTCCACCCCCACGGGGACTTTGCGGATGACATATCACTCCTCAAGTGAATGGGGAGAGGAAGAAGACATGGAGTCGTAGAGACCCACACTTGAAACACAGAGCAGGAATGAATTGTGGTAAAGGGGTGTACATCTTTACATAATGCTGGTGCTGTTGAAAGAGATCTTTGAAGAGGTTTTTCAGGAATCATTATGTAAACAGAGTATTTGAGGAGAACTACAGCCATTACTAAGATAAAGGACAAACAAGAGCAAGGTGGTCATAGTCAGTGTTGCCTCTTTAAGCTATCTATGCAGATCAGCATGGCGAGAAGTGGGAAAATGTAAAACTAAAAAAAAAACAGTTCTTTGTTATAAATAGTGTAAAAATAGACCACATAGATGGATTTGATTTTGAAATATGAAAGGTCTGGCTCTTGCACAGCTCCTCACAGTGATTTGGGATGTTGCATTAATTGAAGAGGAAACAGGTAATTTATAAACACAGCCAAATTAAGAAAATTACAACCTGGATGTGAAAAGATGATTCATAGTGTTGGCCGTGGTTTCGTATGGTATGATTTAAACATGAGGTCACATGTTTTTTCATAGATTTAATGTTTGTTGCTGTTGAGTGATTGAGACAAGATTGATGTGTGTGAGCATGCCTGTTTGTGTCCACAGCGATACTGTAAGTGAAAGGTATACAGAAAGATAAAATTAAAATGAAAATGATACTACTGGGTATGAATAGCATCTATGAAATCACACTACTTTGCAAATGCCAGCAAAGAAATCTGCAACGCAAGTTAAGTAAGCATAAAAATGTTTAATTTAATGAATAATCAGATTGTAACAGCATTTATTGTATAAAATCAGTTTTGCTTCGTGTAAAACTGAGACGACTGAAAGGTCAGTATCAGATGTCACTTTTTCTTCCTATATTGATAGCTTCTATGTATCTATTGTAAATAAATTGTGTGTATTCCAGATCTTCTATTTGCACACATACAGAATACACATTGCTTATTCTCCTGCTGAAGCATCTGATAACTTGCACATGTAACAACACATTACATGTTAACCAACCAAGACTTAATAGGGCTTTTTTCACAGACACAGGAACAGCCTAACTCACCACATCTTTCAATAGGGACCACATATGCTTTGAAAAGGAAACCAGCCCAAAGTATGTTAACACTAAAGAACACCGTGTATGTCTACAATGGACAGTTTGAACTGTCTCAACAAGCTGTAAATAGATCAACTCAGAACTGTATATTTATCTGTCAGGCGCTGGCAGCTCTGTGAAATCAATAAAGTACTTACTGTAACTGTAACATTTGGTGTGATTTTCATTTCAAGAAAAGAAAAGGAGATTAATGATTTCCCTGTACATTCAAATAAAGGGGAGAAAGTGGCTCTGGGAAAACATCAAAAGCAGGACGGTAAGCCCTCCAAAATGAAAAAAAAGTTATAATTTGAAGAAAATAACTATTGTTGTGGCTAAATTAGGAAGACTAACGATTGCAGGTCTTATTGGGTGTTATAAAGACTTACAATATATATGTATAAATGAAATGCAATCAAGCTTTATTTGTTGATTTATCTCTCTTTCTCTTTTTGGTTGTAAGGCCTGCTGATAAGTGTGGTGTTCTATGTAGTGTTTATCAGGATGCATTGGTTTGATAGTGATTGTATTAATTGATTTTTGGTGACCTAAGTCATGATTTGTGTTAATAAAAAAGAAAAAAAACCCATACAAAATAAACTGGATCTGTGTTGGTCTCATAATATAAAACAATAATAAATAAATAAGACCATTGCCAGTTGAAGCTACCTGGGGTGGGCTAAATACACAGCATAATATTATACATGGTTGAATAGGTAACACTAAAATCTAATCTAATCTAATTTTTTTTTTTTTTTAACAAAATATCAATATTTTCCAAACAAATAGAACTGTGTAGGATGAAATAACACTTAAAATTTAAGGACCCCGCCAGAAAAAAATGTATTTATGGAATAAATATAGAGAATGAATATATACTATGAAATATATAGTATAAGGGCAATTTTGTTATATTTTAACTGCATAATAACATAACACTATGGTCTTATAAGTTGTTGATTGTTTATGCCTTTTTATTTATCAGAGTTCCTATAAGAGAGGATCCTAAGATCTCTAGTCTTTTATAATCCCAAAAGTCAGAACCAAAACCCACGGGTAGGCATTCTTGTATCACAGTGGTCCGCGTGTCTGGAACAGCCTTTGAACAGACTTGAGGGGCAGATAAAGTAGATTTTTTGTTATACAAAAAAAAAAAGTCTGATCGATAGGCTAACGACTACTATGAGATAATTCCGCTATGATGTTGAACCAATCAGGTGGCACGCACGACGTTTGACGTAACAACAGTATGACGGAGTACGTTCCTGTACTGTTGTGTGTTACGGAAATGCGATGACAAGCACTATATTACTCATAACTGTCACAAAGGACAGATGAAAGAACGACTCCATTGGAAAGGTAAGCTAGAACTATCTAATCTTTAATAAATAATCACGGCTACTGATTCACCATTTCACTAAAGAACAGCGATGTTATGTTATAGCGTCAGGACGTAACGCTAGCTAACTTACTATGACAACAACAGTGCTTCGGTTGACACTCGAGTCCTATTCCAAGTTGTTATGACTTTTATTCTGCTGTTTTTAAAGTTTACAGTGATCTATTAACTTTACCATAACTGTTACGTTAGATTGTCACGGTCCTACTTCATTAAACAACTGACATCTAGCTAGCTGGGCAGCTAGCTAGGCAACCTGCTGGCTTAATAAAAACTAAACAATCAGCAAAATTCAGAGCTAGCTTAGCCTGCCAGGAGCTAACATGTTGTGTGGTATCACCATGTCACACAAAAAGAATTTAAGCAGCTTGATAATCCTACCTACTGTCGTCACTGATAACGTATTTTAAAGGTTTTAGGGAGTCTGCTCATCACACTTCAACCTTACGTTTTCCTGTCTGTGAAATCAGTTATATACTTTTTATTTTTATAGAGTTTTTTTTGTTGCTTTTCTGTTACCATTATTAAGACAATTGAACAACAAAGTGCATTTACACTCTAAACAATAACAAACAAAACATATAACAATACAATGAAAGGAAGAAATAAATAAAACAATAACAGAATATGAGATTGCAACGCCCATGCCTTTATCTTTATCTTTCAAGTGAATCTCTCCCTGTGTCCTTATCAGCCATTAACAACCACAATTTTCTTCCTCCTGTCTTTGCAGAAGGGGAAAATATTTTACTGGGGCTAATAATATTGTTATATCCTTTTCCAATGATCTCAGCAATATTTTTGGTTACAAACAGCTGACAGGAATTTCTGCATTTTGCTGAAAACAATTCGACAAGTTGGGGATTGGGTCAATCAAGGTGTGGCAGCTGTGACATCAAACTAGATCACTTAGCTGTAGTGCATTTTTTTCTCATTTTTAAGAGGAGTGTCAGCCAGGTTCATGTTATTATATACATCTTGTAAAACCCTCATCAAAAATGATATGCCAGATTGGCCTTATCAGAGACACTACTGGCTCAATTTATGTCTCATTTGGATAAATGCTTTCGATTTTGGTGAACTCTAGATTGCTTTAGTATCTCCTGCAACAAAATGCAGCACCATAGTGTAATATATTCATTATATGTCTTGGAAATTTTAGAAATTTGATGCAAATTTCATTTGTGCTTTTCAATTTCAAGTATTTAAATTTAGACGACCTAATCCTAAATTTTGGGATATTTTACATGATTCTTTTTAATTTACATATATGATTATAATATGATGTTTTTGTCAATAACTGAATGTAAGTGAATGATCTCTTGAGTATAAATGCATTTGATTTGCATTGGAAATAGTTAACAAAAACGGTATACTATTTAAAGTTATTCTGGATTACCAACTACCGGACAGGCAGCTGGTTTGGGCCCTTAAACTCACATCTTGTGCTAAAATATTTGCTGCTTTCTGGTTCAAACAAATGACGTTTCCATCTAGACTAAGCTATGTCTATTGGGTTTGGGAGTGACTGATTGTGCACACCACCCCTAACAGGTTAATCCAGCCCAAGTGCAGAAGTGTACTTCATGTAAATACATGTACTATCCATTTTTTTCTTAAAACAAAGCCCTCAAAAGCTTGGTTGTTAACAAATGAAATACATTTTCATGTTTCACTTGAACTCAGAGGTATTTGTTTGCTTTTACAACGCAACATTTTGTGTTCTAGCCTAACAGTGCTAATAAGATAGCACTCATTTGCCAAAGCCTCTTCACAGTTGTCCATACAGGAGCACTAATGTAACCACAGTGTCAATTGAATGTGCTGCAAGAACAGCTCTCTGAAAAGGGTTCCAGTTAGTGTGATGCTGTGGATTTAATAAATGGCCTCTGAATGCAGCACACAGATGATAAGCAACCACACGTTCACAATGCCCTCATAACTAACAGGATCCGCTTTTCTCCCTTTCTGTTGCTGTCTCCAGGCTGCTGTTCAGATGAGGAGGGTTGACCTTGTTAACCCTGTGTGTCTCCCTCCGTTGTCATGGCAACACCCTATTTCCCTACATTCATGCTCCTTCTTTTTCTATGCTCCTTCACTCTCTTGCTTCTGACCCTCCTGCGCCCCGTGACCCCATCAGTTACCTTTTCTTCCTCCTCTCCACATTCACCTTGGCCGTCACTGTCCTGTGGCCTGGGTCAGTCCTGGGCTGTCCGGATCCACTCAGGAGTACATCATGGGGAAGATGATGCTGAACAGGGCTCTGCGCACTTGCATTTGATAGCCAACAGGGTGAAGTACTTCATGAACACTTTCAGTCAGAATCCTAAAAAATTGCAGGGTTTCGCTCTAGTAATTTTCCTAATGTTCCTTTATGAGGGTTACAATATTTATTTCTTTGGTACTGAATGTGAGAGTCTGTGATTTGTGTGAACAATACATTATGGATGGCTATTTATTTAGGAATCATTTTATTTAATCATTTGTTTATGAATATAGCTCTTGCTGGGTTTTTTTAGACATTAAGCTTTTTTTGAATTAAATTTCCTGAATGTTTCAGTTATACAGCTTAAATTCAATGCCCCTCATTTGTAACCCTTTTTATTCAACCAACCAATTTCTCTTCAAGGAACATTGAAGTTCCATCTGATCTGTTTAAAAGTTGCCCAGGTCAGGGTAAAAGCACCAGTTTATTTTGTATTTACTGTCAGTATTCTCTCTATCCCAGGTAGCAGAACAGGCAGGGCTGAAGAACCAGGGCCAGATCGGACAGCTCGAAGGCCATTACTTGCTGTGTTCAGATAAATCTGGATTTCTGGCGAGTATTTGGAGCAGGAGTGCATGGCCTGGGGACATCCTAGCGGCCCACCCTCATGTTCTGTGGTACTCTCAAGACAGAGTGCTGAGCCGTTCAAAGAGATCATTGGCCTTCAACGATCCCAACTACCCTAAACAGTGGCACCTGGTGAGAATGTTGATCATTGCTATCTTTGTTAACATTCTGCTCACTCACTTATTGTCTAGTACTCAGACCTGTCTTAGATTAGTGCCTAAACTGAACTTGAATGGCTGTCAAGAATGAATATAGGAGCAATTAATGTGACATGACTATGAATAAATACAGCATTCAGGACAGGACCTGACATCAATGATTTTTACTCAACACACCAGCTTAGACCAGCCAAAGTATGTTATACACTAATGGACACTACCTATGTCTACAAGGGACAGTTTGCATAGTCATCATCGTTATACTCTTACCTGTTACTGATTAATCTTTTTAAGCTATGGAATGTTCCAAGCAGGTTTTTTTTCCTAGCATTCCCAGTCTGTTGGTGCATATGTCACAAATCTCATCCCCACATCTTCCCCTCAGGTTATGTTTGACAATAAGACAAGATCCAGTTACACCTGCTGTTTTCATTTATTTACACACCACATCCTGTATGCATAGGGCTGGGTGAAGTGTAATACACATGCTATCATTGTAATAATTAATTATATCCTTTCAGTCACTCACATTATACTGTTAAAACAACAGTGCTAAATACACAGTATAATATTATACATTTTTTAAAATAAGTATTATTGGGCTGCATTGGACTTTTACATTTTACTGACTGTGGCCTTGTATTTCACTAGTATATAAGTATGCAGTATATAAAACAGCTGAGGACCAGTTCAGTTCACAGTGGCTTAATGCAGTGGTTCCCAGATGGTTTACATTGAAACAAGTCCTTATACCTTAGTGCAGTAATTGCTTTATAAAACAGGTGGTAAATGTTCCCAAGGGGTCTCAGTTTGTTCAGCTTTAGGCACAAAAACAATAAAATGGAGGTGCTGTGGTTGAGCTGATCGACATCACTTGAACCTGCTGAAACCACTCAAAGTGACCCATATGAGCCTCAAACGACCCATGTCAGAGTATGTGGTTTATTAAAAAAAAAAAAAAAAAAAAAAAAATACACACATAATTCTACATACATGTATGGTTTGCGGTTGTTGAAAAAAACAACTGAATTTTCATTTAATTTAGGCAAAAAACCCACATGATTTTGAAAGACTTTGACATTGAGTGAACTTAAAAGTAAATTAAGGCTGCAAGTAGTTAAATGAATTATCTATGTTTGTTTACAAATTGGACACAAACCCTATTCTCTTTGGTGAACTTCTGGGGTCTACATTCCCCCTGGACTCTCATAGCCGGCTACTTTTGAAAATGCTCCAAAGTTATGCAGAGGCTAGTCTTTGTACAACTGCGAAAGAGAGTTAGGAGACATTAAGATTTCCACAGCTCACTCTCTCCACCCTCCCTTCACAGTATACTATCATTTTACTCCCTTAACTTAATCACTCACCCTTTTCTCTTTTGTTGCAGCACAATTACCTAAATAAGGGTATGGACATCAATGTAACAGGTTTGTGGGAGCGCAACATCACTGGTCGAGGAGTTACAGTGGTAGTGGTAGATGACGGGGTGGAGCACACTCACCAGGATATCCAGCCTAACTATGTAAGTCAGAAATTAATGTCAAATTTTTGTTGTCCTATATCTGTCAAAAAACAACAACTGTCTATGTGTTTTGGTGAGGTGTCTATTCCATTGTGGAAAGATGAAAAGTTACGATGGTAGTATATTAAGCACATTCCCATGATCAGTTATGTCTCATAAGTTTTTGCAGCATTTTTGGATGAGTAAATGTTTTTTTTGTTTTGTTTTTTTTTTTTAACCACCCAAGGTCTAATGAAATTGGTAAAAAAAAAAAAAAAAAAACATTAACACACCAGTTACTGAGGAACACAATATGGCAGTCCAATTGCTCCGTGCTGGTGGTTTTTTTGTTTGTTTGTTTTTTAAGCTTTTGAGCTTTTTGAGATTCCCACAAGAACTGCTTTTGCAAAACTGCTGAGAAACCCTTTTATTTTAAATATACCTTGGAAAGCCACACATCCCTTGAAGCCTCTACACATTTAGTTTGTGGTTATAAAATTTAATGAGCCTGAGATTATCCTAGAGGTCACAGCGGCCTATTTATAGAGGTCAGGTTTTGTGAAATTCAGTTGCTCTCAGTGTAATGAAATGCAACTATGGGGAATAACATAAATTGGCTTCATTTAATTCATAAAAGCCCCAGGTTTCCAGTCATACTGATTTCAAGCAATTCCAAGACTGTTTAGTGACCCTGTTATGTAAAAATAATTGAATACAATACTAAGTGAAGACAAACAAAACAACATATTTTAGTGGATTTATCATTTTGCCTCAAATTGCATCAAATTATCATCAGGTCCAAGGATCCCTTTAACTCCCTTTAACTTACTTAGCCCCCCTCTAGACAAGATATTGTGATATAGTTGGCATAGTTAGAGGCCATTAACAAAGAGTGCTGGTCTCCTTAAGGAGTTTAAGAGGTTTAGGTGGAGTACCTGCCTTTTTAATAGAGTTGCACACTTGTAGTACAAAGAGGATAATGGCAACCACTCTTACCACAACTCTTGACACTGCTTTCTCCTGTAACTTATTCTTGATTACCTAAAAGGTGATAATGTTTAAGCTGAATTTCCAAGTTCAGCAATGGGGATATTGAATGTGTTGTTGGAGTTTTGCAGCATTGCAAAAGCAGTATTGTAGAATATAACCACAACCATTACCAGAAGAGTGTACATCAGAAAATCCATTTCTGTTTTAACCCTCTCAGAGTCCTGAGGGTAGCTACGACCTGAACTCCAATGACCCAGACCCCATGCCTCACCCAGACCTCCACAGCGACAACCACCATGGCACACGCTGTGCCGGAGAGATCGCAGCTGTTCCCAACAACAGCTTCTGTGCTGTGGGGGTGGCCTATGGGAGCAAGGTGGCAGGTACGGACAATGAGGATGTTCCCTGTGTTAACAACTGGAAAAGGCAGAGACTGAAGCTGAGACTAAATGTGGTCCCTGAAACATCTGTTGTTTGTTTTATTTTCAGGTATAAGAGTCCTAGATGGTCCTCTGACAGATAGCCTGGAGGCCATAGCCTTCAACAAACATTACCAGGTCAATGACATCTACAGTTGCAGGTAACAAACAAGTCTCTATTTGTTTACAGTATTTCCATCAGTGAATTGGCTTTATAAACAGTAAAATCTCACAGATGCGTACGTGTCTTTTAATTCCATGAACCTTTGATCACTGTTTTGCTTACTGGTTGTTGTACCTTATTTTGAAAGTCTGGCATAGATTGTGATTGATGCTTTTGCTTCCCCTAGTTGGGGTCCAGATGATGATGGACACACTGTAGATGGACCCCATCCCCTGGGAAAGGTAGGAGCAGTAGTTTGTGTGGAGCAGTCATAGTCTCCTGCAGATGGCAGCACACTGAAACAGATTACTCACAGAAGAAAAGCTTGCTTCTCTGACTAGGCCACAGCCTGACCCCTTGACACACTTTGGAATACTTACAACTCATTTGTGTAATGAAGAAAACGAATGTCTAAAGAAAATAATGGAGAAATAAAAAGCTTTGAAAAGTTCATTGTGTAAATGCAAAGAGGAATTATTACATAAAAAACACAATATATAAAAATATATAAAAAAATAATAATAAAAAAAAAACAATAAAAATAATCAACAAATATATTTAGAAAAGGAAAATTGGATTGAAAAGATAATAATAGTCCAAACACAAGCAGGATCGTGAATAATAAATGAAAGATTAATTGTCCCTATTTTTAACACACAACTATTTTTTAAAACCACAGGCGGCGCTGCAGCATGGGGTGATTGCGGGCAGACGAGGCTTTGGTAGCATCTTTGTGGTTGCCAGCGGAAATGGAGGTCAATACAATGACAATTGCAACTATGATGGCTACGCAAACTCTATCTATACCATCACTATCGGTAAGACACAAAGGCTCTAAGGCTGTAGAGTGTTTACATGTTTGAACATGGGTGCGTTGAGTGTTAAATAATCGTATGTGTTTGTGTGTGTGTGCGTTGCAGGTGCGGTAGATGAGAAAGGCAAGATGCCCTTTTACGCGGAACAGTGTGCGTCTATGCTGGCTGTCACTTTCAGCAGTGGGGGGAGCAAACTGAGGAGCATTGTAGGTCTCACATTTACACATGGACACACACAAAGGATAACTAGAACATAAAATGGATTATTAAACACATCAGTAACTTGAAAGTCACTTCTCTGAGGTGTATAAAAAACTTGAATGGATACAGTTTCATTAAGTTATTAAGTGCCCAAGGAAGACTAGTACTATGTGATTTTAGCTTAAATATATAGTATTCAGAGTATATATTTGTTTGTAAGATTTGGTAACAATGTTAATCATAGGTGTATCATTTCTGTGTCCTACTCTGTTTAGCTTTGCAGTTCCTCATTAAAAAGGCACACATAGGGTCCCAAGTAACTGTCCCGTAATAACTTTAATTGGACAGTGGTCATCTCACATAAGTTAGACAAAGTAAAACATTAGCTTTGCATTCAGTGGGAACATGCAGGATGACATGAACAAATGTTGACAACAAACAACAAAATGTCCAAACATGTTTATATGAACTTGAATTTGCAAATGTTCCAGTAACTTCAACATCCTGTCCTATAAATGCCACCTTATTCTTGGTGTTCCCTTTTTCTCGATAAAGCAGCTGGTTGGATATTCTCCTATAGTTTCGGGTACCATATTCAAAATGACATGTAAAATAATATATCAAGTCAAGAGTCATAAACTCTGAATTTCGGGATTGTGGCAAATGTCAAAAGCTTATGATAGAGCAGCTCCACATCAGGAGAAGTAGAAACTATTTTCATCTGAAATGACGGGGAATGATGACAGGAGTAAAGGCCGGGCGAAGCCACTGACCTCCCTTTGCCACTGTTTGTGTCACCATGGTAACACAGTTTTGCCCAGGGATGTCATCGCCTGGGGGAGAGGAGCTTAGCCATGATTGGTTCTCTCTGGAGAGGTCTGAGCCACATCTGACCACAATATAGTCACAGGCCAAGAGCTTACCACACACTGCCCGCTAGTGTATTATTCTGAAGAACCAAGTTAGAGTCTAACAAGAACAGCTGCCTATATGAATGCATTCTATCACAGTCTGTAAAGCCCAGAAATGGCACAAAATGGGAATTTCCATGATCAAATAATGACAATTCAGCACATTACAGTTTGTGCACCTTCCTTTTCAAATGTTCTGTCCTGTTCTTTTGCTGAATAATGTCATTCTAGAGCCTGATTAATCAATAATGCCTAAAATTACTGATGCCCTAATCTGCTATAATTGTGTTGACAAACAAACCAAAAAATATAACATTTTTTAGTGGAGAAAGTACAGAGATGATAAACATAAATATGTAACATATTGAGATACAGAACTTGTCTCCTGGTGATGCTGTGTACTCTCACCACATAGACAGCTGCTCTGGGACAACATTTACAACACTGTACAGTAGCTTGACATTCTGTACATGGCTTCAACAGCTGTTGGAAAAGGCCCACATGTAATCCACATGTAAACACAGAGCACTGGGAATTCCTCAGGCCACATTGCTGTGGTCCTTCTGTTAGACAGGCTGTCACTGATGTTCAGACCAGTGGATGGTGCACATCGAAGACTTATGCGACTTGTTTTTTATTTTTCATGTGGGTGATTATATTATCCCTCAGATATTCGCATAATGATGAGAGATAACCCTCTGAACCTCAAGCCATTTGAACAGCATTTCACTCTTTTTATATTTTAATTACTGTGGCCTTGTGCATTATAAAATATGCAAGTTGATCAATTATGTATTATATTATATTTCTTTAAATGGAATAAAATGGAATTTAAATATACAAATATACTATACAAGAGCCCACAAGTATCATAAATATTGGGAAAGAAAATGCCACACATATGGAACTGTTTGCATATTTACAACCTCTACCTGCAACATCTGTACCCTCCTCTCTGCTCTGTGCAAACAGCCTGCAGTTCTGTCTAATTTGTCAGGTCATCTCAGCAGAATCATTCATGGCTTCACAGTGTCGCTGACGAGCGCTGCTTTATCGTTTTTAATATTATTATATATCTTCCAAATTATTTATTTTTGGCAGCATTTTGAATTGATTGTAGAATTAATTGATTCAACAGAAATATCACAATTTTAAGCTTTGTTTTGGTTGTTTTCTAATAGAAACTTATACGTTGTAATCGATTCAAGGGCCACTGGAAAGTTTAAATTCCAATGATATGATTTTTGTTTTAAATTAACAATAAATTGTGTATTTTTGACAATCTCTAAAAGAAAACAAATGCCAGTAGGATGGTGGGGTTCAGAGGGTTTTAAATGATATAATATTTGTCCTTTTTTGCATTCTCTTTGATATAAATCGGTCCTCTCCTACTTCTGTTTAGATGCACCACTATCATTTCAGAATTTCAAACTCCTTTACATTTACAATCCATGTGGTTATATTTGACTAACCACCCTCCTTTTTAATTCATTGTTTTTCTCCTTACATATATTTGCCTCCTTAAAGGTTGGGCCTCCTCAGGTCCTTTAAACCCCTGTTTTAATAATTGTACACAAACAGTGCTGAACTCTGGCCTCCTCCTCCTGCTGTATATCGTTTAGCCAGGATGGCTCTGACACTGGCGCCTGATGAAGTGTTCTTTGCTCAATGTTAGTCTAGGTGGAGACCCTTCATGCTCTAAGTTTCTGTTAGATATACTTTGTGAGAGGTTTGCAGTCACTCATCTTGTAAATGTATACTTCCATATGTTACTGCCGGTTTGTGTTACTGTTACCACCCTCACACTGTTTGGAACTGGATGAATCTTGATGGATGCCTCTCAACTGTTGCCCATTTGTTTTGTGTCCATAGGTGACATCAGACTGGTCCATGCAGCATGGAACTGGCTGCACAGAGGGCCACACCGGTACATCTGCTGCAGCCCCCTTGGCTGCAGGAATGGTGGCACTCATGCTGCAGGTCCGTCCCTGTCTGAGCTGGAGAGACGTACAGCACATCATCGCTTTCACTGCCACTAAGGTAGGCCTGATGGTAAATGGCCTGCTGCATCTGTTAAACAGGCCTGTGAATACTTTGGATCAGAACTGTGCAGCTGAACTTCACTTCAGGGTAGTTTTGTACTGTTCAAGGTGCCCTGTAGTGTTTAGGCTTAAACAAACAACAGTTATGTGTATGTTCAGTCTTTCTCAAAATAAAATTAATGTATCCTTGACCTGTATTGTTGGAATTCATGACATAACTGCCCAATTGTCCAAAAACCTGTTGTAAGACTGTAATGTTTTGTCAGCACGCTCCTACAATATGAACATATCTAGGACCCATTTACCTCCAAAAGAGGGTCAAATACTCCACAGTGTACTTTTAATCAGACATGAATCTAACTGCTATGGTTGACGCCATATTTGTCGAATACAACCTCTGATTTAAAAAAATAAATAAATAAATTGCATTGCACTGCAAAAGATGCATGTTCTCAAGATAACAACCCACTCAGTACTTAGGATAAATCACCCATTTTAAAAATGTGTGCCGTGCAAGGTAATCATATATATTAAAAAAAAAATGCCTTGGATGTTTTAAAGCCATGATGTTTCCCACATTCAGTGTGGGAAAATATTTTTGATTTTTATATTTGTCAAATAAAAACAAATTAAGGTGAAAATCCCAGTTCCCTAGCATCTTAGGTTACATCTTCAAATCAAATTCATTGAATGTTATTTCCTGCCCCAAAAGATAGTCCCCAAACTAAACACATTCATTTTAAATTCACATCCACAACAAAATACTTAGTGTTTCCAAATATCTTAAATAAAAACAGTTTTAGATTCTGTTTTATTTACATTTTAAATGATGCTCCAACAGTATAATCAGAGTCGTACTTAAGTAAGTGATTATCTAACTCCTCCAAGCAGAAGTAATAGATGTGAGAGCAAAACCATAGAGAAAATAAAAATTAGTAACAGTTTTATTACCCCTTTGGCATCCTGCTACAGCCAGTAGACAGCTAACCCTCAACGGCATCTAGACCTTGCCACTGGACTAGTTATTAGTTATTAGCTCATGGTGGGATCTGTTGGGTCTCTCTTTGTTAAAATACCTTCCTCAAAGGGTATGGTTTAGACCTACTCTTA
>JAOWBC010001387.1:4400255-4410273 GCA_028566105.1 Hypoplectrus providencianus | reverse complement strand
CTTAATGTAAAGTGCCTTGAGATGACTTTTGTTGTGAACTGGCGCTATACAAATAAAATTGAATTGAATTGAATTGAGACTGACTCAAGGAAATACCCATCCGAGCTCCTTCGAAGGTAACACGGTTTTTATTTGTTCAAACAGTGTGACAACAGCGCTGACTGGAGGGTGAACGGAGCTGGTTTCTCCCACAGCCACCAGCACGGATTTGGTGTGCTCAATGCCTGGAGACTCGTCAATGCTGCCAAGGTAGACACATACATGCACAAAGGCTCTAACCGCTAGATAGGGTCTCATTTAAAATGCACCGTATTGTGTAAATTCCATGGAGAATTTGCAACAAAAATGTATTTACCATCGAGCTTTTAAGACTTCCTTTGATTGATATTGCAGTGATACTACACAATCCTACACAACTGTTAAAATACATAAAATTGTGTGATTACTAAGGTGAATAGTAGTGTACTCATACAAACAGAATGAGAAAATTATATATTAAAAAATTAATTATTTACCTACATGTTAACACCAGAGTCCTAAACTTTCCCTATTTTCTCTCTGTCAGGTATGGGAGTCAGTGCCGTTTCTTGTGTCTTATCAGAGCCCAGTAATAAAGGAGGAAGTGACCATCTCAACTTATCCCAACGAGCTGATCCTCAACTGGACAGGTAACTCTGTCTTCTTCATTGCACCTCTCTCACTCTGTCAGCTCTGTATTGGACAGCTGCTTGTCGTGTATACACACTCACACACTACGTAGCTGACTCCCTCCCTTCCTGCTCCTCAGTCAGTCTGCCTCTCCATATAAGGTAATGTTCTCCTGTTTGTGAGTTCCTGTGTCCACATTAAAATACTGGTTGAGATTTTTCCAGATTGCCTCAATTTCTTTTTTCTCCCCATTCCATTTTATGCAGTTTACAACTTATGTCAGTAGCTTTTATAACTTTCTTCAATTCCCACAACACTGATTCTGTAATATTCGCCTGTTAGTGTGTGTGATGTGTCTCTATTCTCCTTACAGACATGCTTATGGTGACCTCATTGGAGTAAAAACTTTTCCTGCTTCCTTTTACTCAATCTGTATCTTCCCCCCTTTATGGCCTTGTTGCTGTCATGAGAAAAGCTAGACCAGAGTTACTCAGTGTGTGTTTGTGTGTTTTACTTGTTCTTCCTGCATAGTGAGGACCAAAGTCAGGGTTTCAATCAACAGAGTGAGGACTTTTTAGTTAGGTTAGGACATTTTGGCCCGGTCGCATGTTAATCTTACAATTAGGTAAGGGTTAGGGTCGCAATCAAGCATTTTGTCATGGTACTTAAGTTAGGCTCAGGAGCCAGGAAAAACCAGGCCTCACAAAGATAGAAATGCATGGTTGTGTGTGCGTGCAGTTTAGTGCAACAGATCACAAAGCAGCCTCACAAGATGTGTCTTAGTAAATAAAAAATGATAATGATATCATATTACTATAATACACATTTAGCTGTTTGATCCTCTGTATAATAAGTCTGGATCAAATCCTTTAGAGTTGTTTCTTGGTCAGTGGCTGAGCTCCAGTCTGTCTGCCACACTACTCAGCAGTGTTTGTTATTGTAGTTTCTATGTGTTTTGGCTGCCTTAGCGGCTAATGCTCTGCCCCTGAAGCATTTCAAACTGCTGGCCTCCAATGTGAACACAGTCACTACGAATGTGTGTTTGTATGGTTGTATAAATGCACAGTGGAAGGCTCTGTCCTAATAATAAAACCACATCCCCATGATACTGTCAAGTCATTTCAAGGGAGCAGTGTGTTGGGTTGTTTTATGAAAACATGCAGCAGTTGCCAGACTGTTTGCATGTATGTATGTCCGTCAGTCAGTCAGTCTGTCAGTCCCTCTGTCCCGGCGTGCATGCTTGCCAGTAATATGCCAAAAATGTTAAAAATGCTGAACACTCATTGGAAAAACATGAGAAAGAACAAACTGTATATCTACAGGGAGCACTATGCAATAAGCATGCCCAGAGTTAAAAATCACTCATATAGAATTTCTAAGTTTGGATATATAGATATTAGTTTTATTTGCAAATGCAGAACAATATAAATGATTTGCATACCAAAAGGGTATGCCTGCCTCTGCCGCTAATGAATTGAGGTACACTTCAAGTGACATTTCATGGATATACGTCAGCCATTTTTTGATGCTGTGTTTTTCAATGGCTGTTAGACCCCTAGGCACCAACCTGCTCTGCCTCTCTGAGAAGTGAGAGTCAACATGAGTAGCACTAGTAGCAAATGTCCACTGAAAATCAGACAGAACTGCAGGCTGTTTACACAGAGCGGAGAGGGGTGGACAGAAAAGTTAGCAAGTAGACGTAAACTGCAAAAAGTGCAATCTGTATAGCATGTGAAAACCCTTTTATTTTAAGAATATTTTAGCGACACATAGGCATTTTAAAAAGTGTTTAGTATTTTTTGACAACATGCACAGTAAGAACCTCATTAAATTCAATGAGTTCAAAATGAGTGTGCCTGTTTCAGAGTTGAAACAGCACTTTCATGAAGTGTGATGTATAAATGTAACAGGTGATCTCACAATAAATCCAGCAAGCCAGCTAGTATAGTAATACCAGTAATACCACCAATGGCGGCTTGGCTCCTCTAAGAGGCAGGGAGGTCTCTTAAGTTTGTGTGTGGAATGACAATCAGCAGTGTAAGTTGATTTTATAAGTTACTTAAGCCCCCCGGTTCCCAAGACCAAGTGGAGCGTTGTGCCTTTCTTTCCAACATTGTTAGAGGGAAGGGGGTTAACCTTGAAGTGAGTATCATCTCCCTGGAGGAAAAACAAACCTACCCTGTGCTTCCTGACTCAGTCTAGGAGTTGAAGCAAGAGTGGTTAACAAGGTTTGTGCAGAGTATCCCAGACAAATGAACCGTAGAATTTGCCACATCACTTATAGCATCATCGGGGGAGAGAGATGAATTCACATAACTAAGTTTATTTATTTATTTATTTGCATATTTCCCATTACCTTGCTTGGGCAAAAACACATAGGCGGCCTAAATAACTCTTACAATGGTAGGGAAAACCTTGATATATGTTATAAGTTGCAGTGAAATACAAGCCCAAAAGTGAAATGCTCTGAACTAGATTGGGGTTCAAGTTTTAAAGGAAAATAACTCTAAAATATGGTTCTATTAAACTGCTGCTACACCACCCTGTCATCATAATTTCACAGTTTTATTGAAGTCTTCAAGCTCTGACAATCATTTTAATGATTGTCAGAGCTTGAAATCTAAGTTTTTGAATGACAAGAACAGAAAGGTGGAAATTTCAAAATGAAGGCAGAACTTCAAAATGTACAGATATTTTACTTTGCATCATTTATTTATTTATTTATGAATGAATAGACGTTTCATTACACTTTTTTTTAATAAATGATATACACCGACAAATTTAGATTAAAGAATATTTTGTTAGATTGAAATCAAAGTGTGTATTTGGGATATTATTATTACATGTATCTTAAATTCAAAAATATTTTCCCTTTTATACTTTACAAGATAGTATTTATCCACCAAATTACACACAACACTCTTTCTTGCCTTTCTTCTTTAATACAATATATTCTCTCCAGCTTTCATTCCTTTTTCCTTTATCATACCCCTCCAAGGTCAGCATCCACTACACTGCTTTTACGCCCACTATACCCGCTCTCTCAGTACCTCTCCTTCTCCTAAACGTCTTTCCCCTTCCTCTGTCTTTACATGAGTCCCCTGACTTTCTGTCCTTCATTCCACACCTCTGTTGTTTACTCTCCTCACTCCTCCGTCCCTTTGCGTCCCTCCCGGCCCAGAGGATGTGTGCAGCCCTACATGGTCAGAGAGCACCATGGCTCATTAGTTATCAGAGCCAAGGAAATACCGAGAAATTATCAGGCACTTTAGCTGGAGGGCAAGAGGTGGCAGGAGGAACTGTGGAGAAGAAAGATTCAGAGTTGGGCAGAGGATTTAATTTACAGATGATATTTTTGTTTTATTATTATTTTAGATTGTTTACATTTTTATTTGTTATAATAAAGGTTGAAAGTTACCATTTACAAGCATGCACCCACTAAGCTGCTCTCTCCTCTCCTTCAGTTTCTGCTGCTGACCTGAAACAATCTGGAATGGAGACACTGGAGCATGTGGCTGTTACCGTGACGATAACCCACCCTTGCCGTGGAAATGTGGAGATTGTGTTGGTCTGTCCCAGCGGTATGACATCAGTCATCGGTGCACGCAGAGTTATCGACAGGTACAAACCCATGCATTAGATTCAACTTGATGCGTTCAAATGCAGAGTTAACCCTCTGAAACCCAAACTGGCCACTCACTGTGGCCTTGTATTTCAATGCAATATAAAAGTTCTGACGCTCTGTGGAATCAGCACAGTCATGGCTAGAAGTGTTAACAACTCAAATGTCTACAACACTCAACTGTCTATAACACTTTCATCGCAGAAATCATAAAAAAAAAAATATTTTTTCTGATAAATATATTTTTATGAGTAAAGTGGAATTTATTTATAAAACACTTCCCAAGTGTCCACAAGCATCATGAATATTTGGGAAAAGGATCTCTATATGCTTTTCATATTGAACTATTTCTTGTCCTCTCTCATGACTTGGCTTCAAATTGTCACTGAGGAACGCAGAATTTAATGGTAACAGCGTAATGTGAGTCCAATTTTTTAATTATTTTGTTAATGAGAAATTTAGGATAATGGAATTTGGACAAAATCTTGCAATTAAAAGTGTAGTTTTGTCACTTATTCCAGAAGAAACACTTGATGTATGAGATGTTCAAGGACTGATTGATTGCAATGATAAACGCAGGTTTTTACTTTTTTTTTTTTCAGTGATAAACATACTTTTGACTACTTTAGGGAAAACATATGCCTCAATCTGGGCAGCAGAGTGGGGTTTAGTGGGTTAGATCTGTGTAGTACAAGTGAAATTTCTTATAACATTACTTCATATGTTCCCAATATGAATCTGTGAAATATATTTGACTCTGTCTAATAATGTATTCAATCTGTGTGTTGTATGCAGAGACCCTGCGGGCTACCAGGACTGGACCTTCTCCACTGTCCGCTGCTGGGGAGAGAGAGCCACAGGCCAGTACACCCTCAAGATATCTGACCACAGTAAGACCACATTTTTTGGAGTTTGAATGTTTCTGAGGCATAGCAGTCCTTGTTTGACGCAGTTTGTATGTGATCCGTTCCACCCGCACTCACCCTCTTCTCTGCTCCTGTAGAGGAGACGTCATTGGAGCAATGTGCAGCTGTGGGAGTGTTGAAGCAGTGGCAGTTGACCCTGTATGGTTCTTCTATGACTTTTAGCGAAGTCAAAGACAGACAGAGGTGAGACCTCACTGCCATCTGGACTGTGCTGAAATCTTGTGTTGTTGTTGAATACTTATAAGTCTTGTTTTTCTTCTCTTTTTATTTTTTAGCAGCACTGAATTCATTTTTATTTGTGTTTTTCAACCTGCTTTCTAGTATCTTTTGAATAATTCAGTGTGTAGGCTGATATGAAAGCTAGAAAGATGTTCTGTATGTTGAATGGCTGTGCTTTGATCGACAGGCTATTGGAAGAAGCTATGAGTGGAAAGTATTTGGACAGCAGCTTCTCTCTGCCCTGTCCTCCAGGCCTGGAAATCCCTTCAGAGATCATCAGCCCCTTCACCTCCAACAGCCTTAAGGTAAACCATCACCATGTCTCTCTGTCTGTCAACCTTTCCAACCTTCCTTATTATTAAATGTTGGAAACCTGACCCCTAACCTGTACAGCATTGAAGAAGGATATTTTAAATGTTGCTATATGCAGTAAAGAGATTCAATATATTGAATGCAGGAATTTGACTTTCCAGCAGACTCTAATTAGAAAGAGTAACCAAAACCAAGATAAACATTTCTGTCAAAATGACTTTATTCTTCAGTCTCAATGAAATCGTCTCCAAAAATAAACCGTTTTGAATGACTTGATCCTGTTAAAACATTCAGATCTCAGTTCAACTGAGAAGCCATGATTGATTCTGCTATAATGAACAGTCATGTGACAGGTTATCCATCACTACATGCATCCAACAGTGGTTTGTACAACACAGTGGCTTTGCTGCTAGAACTAACCTCCAATATCTCTCTCTCATTTGTCCTCTCCTGCAGTTCCTGCTTTTGCTGGGCTGTTTTGCTCTTTTCTGGTCTGTCTACTACACACTGGAGGTCACACTGGCCCACTTGGACCTCAAGGGCCTCCTCTGCCTACGCAGGAGACGAGGTCACCGGGCCAGAAGAGGGCACCGAGGGAGAGGCGTGGAGGAGGCGATGGTAGAGGAGGAGGATGGGGAGGAGGAAGAGCAGGACTCAGGGGTGGAGTTGCACGCTGTATTGGACTCCAAGGCCAAAGCGCCACTTTTAAATGGGGAGCCATTTACAACGTAGCGCTGAGCCAGATGATAGGTGTGCAATCTCTCATTGCCCATGCTCATGGGACAACTCAGGCTTTCACCTCCTCCTCCACTCAACTTGCTCTGTGGGGTCGAGACTGGACGTATCTGAAAAGTGGACTGTTTGCCCTTGTCTGCATTCCCACAACATGTGGCCTTTTATGAAAATATGTGTTTGTGCTGTGATAATGCGTGTGGAAGTGTGTGCGTGTATGTGTGTGTGTATGTATGTGTGTGTCTTGTACACCTGTCCTTCCAACAAATGTCCTCATAAGGAAAGAAAATGAGGGTCATCCTTCAAAGTGAGGACATAATGCCAGTGCTAGGGTTGGTGTCAGGATCTGGCCTGACCTGATGACGGACCTTATGGGGTTTATTGTCCCGTAAAATTGAATGTATGCATGCATGAAAGTGTGTATACATGCTCATCTGGATGTAAATGTGTACCCAGTGGTGCAACGATCAGTGGGGTATACCTACTAACAACTGTGTGGGGCCACTAAACCAAGAGGAAGTTAAAAATGTGATGTGCACTCCAGGAAGGTTCGGATCTGCTGTGTGTGGATGTGTTTGTGTGTGTGGGTGACATGAGTGGGTGAGTGTGAAATATGCAAGGTCTTCCATGAAAATGTGTCCTCAAATGTGAGGTAATAAGAGAATACTTATTATTTTTTAAAAGTACAATTTATTTTTAAGTTGTTGGGGTTCTTATTATTTTCTGTGGGTTATCAACCAACTACTGATAAAAACTTGAAGTGGGATTTTCAAGTGTGGGAATTTATATGTATTTTTTTATGAAGTGTAATATATATACACAATGTGTGCCTGCTGTACAGATATATTCAGTGTGTTTATTGATTTATATAAAGTGTTTTGTAAGAATGTATTAAAGAGTTCTAATTTTTTTTAAGGGAAAGAAATGTTTGGAGTGAAGCTGGAAACTGTGTTTTGCTGTGCAAGTCACAGGTGTTATGATAATAAAAGGCTTTTCAGAATTCCTTTTCAATTGTTATTGTTTTTTTGTTTGTTTTTTAAACAAAAAATTACCCAGAGAATTTAATTATGAAATCCTGTAGTTATGGTGTGAAAAAGGGGTTGTGTATATCAGTGAATTTTACTCTTCCTTGGGAAATTGCGGAAAGTTTGTTTTTTTTCTCTCTCTCTCTGATTAAATATAAATTCAATCATTCCAAGTATTCGCTAGCCATGGAGCCTGCTCAACCTGGTCCATCTGCTTTTACCAGCGAGCAAGTAAGAAATTAACTTCAAAATTTAATTTTCAATTAAAAAAATTTTCTCCTAATATTAAAACTTTGGCCCTGATTTAGCTCCATAGTTTTACTATATGAAGTTTGGATCGATCAGCGCTATGCTAGAGGGAGTAAATCACCAAAATCTGGCGAAATTGGGTGATGGGAATTTGTCACAATAGGGTTTTTGCTGAAATAAGTTTTGCCCACATCCAATTCTATTAATGTTTTGAGTTTGTATGTACAATTTTCCACATGTGCACCTCTGGGGCTGTTGTTGCTGAGTTGGTAGAGAGTTCACCTACTGATTGAAAGGTTGGTGGTTCAATGGACATGGACATAGTATTCTTGGGCAAGATACTGAACCCCAAATTGCTCCCAATGCTGCATTCATTGGTGTGTGAATGTGTTTGAAAGGTGGCACTGCATAGGCCTTTGCCATCACTGTGAATGTGTGAGCAACAGGATAAATGAGCACCCTCTGTTGTATAAAAGCACCGAATGGACACAACTTAACTGCTTGTATAAGACTATGGTAACATGTCAATATTTACACAGAGAATCATCAGTTACTGCAGTTACTGTGGTCTGTTACTGCTACACAGAGCTGTGGATTCTGTCCAATTTTCACGTCCCATACAGATACTCTTCGAAAAATGTACCTATATTTTCAAACATTAAGTAACAGAAAGATTTCCCAAAATATTCAACTGAAATGCCCAGAATCACAAAGTCAATTCAGAATTCAGAAGTGTATTTTAAAGTCATTATTTAATAAGACAATGTACAAAAATATTGGCGCTGATACAGCAGTCGTAGCATTGTTGGGAGTGGTAGGAAGGACAATGAATAAGGAGCAATAGTGATGTGCTGATACGCCATTGGTTGTGTCACCACTCAATTTTAGAAAGAAAATCCTGTGCATAATGTACGTAAACAGATCAATGTTTGTATTAGAATACAGGACTAAGATTTCGAAAATCTTGAAAAATTCCATAATTCACACGGAGATGAGAAAGTGGTCAGTTAGTAATATCAGGGAGGAACAGCCCAATGTTTAGCACATTGTCCTCTTATGATTTTACTTCCAAGGCAATGCATTGGTCATGTTTATGGCTATTGTTGTTTAAGACTGCAAATATTCACTTGCCCTAACTGCTGTGGGAAGGACAAAGCATGGTGAGCAATGATCACCAGTGCAAGCAAGAAGGTAATTCAATTTTAAAGCATAAAATGTTTTACAATGTAAGGGGAGTTGTAGTGGGCCGAATAGAATGCTTACAGGCTCTAAGAAGGTGTAAGGGGCTGAAGGGGTTTTGGTTATTTGTAACTCAGTGATTTACAGAATCTGTCGGGGTCTTCCATAGCTCATGCCCTCCTGACTGGCTCCCTTATTGGACCCCATCTGTAGGCCAATCACATTCTTGCCCGCCTTCAGCTGGTCATCGCTGAAGTCTCGCTTGTTCTCCTGGGCTTTCCTGCAATACATCGTCAAACGTTAATACAGCTAAACTGCAGTCTCTTGTTAAAACTCAATCTAAATTGAGTTGGTTGCACTGAATAAAAAATGCTATCACCAAAAATCTGACAGCAAAGTTGCCAAAAATGTTTGTCAAACAGCAGTAAACAACAATATGCAGTAAGTATGCATGTATGCAAGTTGGTCTTTGCAAGTTGTTTTTTTACCCTTTTCACTTTTTTTTTTTTTTTTTTTTTTTTTTTTTACATTAAATTGAGTTTTACTGGTAGACAACAGAACATTGCCTTAATTTTACATTCAGCAATAAGATGTCTATATTTTTGTATATTTACTTAGAATCCACTGTAATTTAAGATTCAAAAACATTAAGCTTTACAAAATAATACTGAATAATGACTCACTTGAAGAACCAGTTGGGGTCTCCATTGTATGTGCCTTCACTTTTGGTGATGGCCAGGCTGCCCAGAGCTGATAAGGTCCTCTGCACCGCCGCCAGGTCCTTACCTGTCCCCACATGCACATACAGCTTACATTATTTACTGCAGCATTAGTTACATTACAATGTTTCAATAGGTGCATTGTCAAATCTGATTTATTTTCCTCTATCAAACAGATCCTCACAAACAACAGACTCTCGGTCAGGAAAGCCTGCTCCAGAGTGGCACCAACCCTTTTGGTGATCTTGAACCATAAACTTCTTATGTCAGAGTCTTGGGGCGGGATTATCATGACCAACAAGACAAACTAAAACATTCATTCATTCATTCATTTTCCGAACCGCTTCATCCAGGTAATCCCGGGTCACGGGGAGGCTGTGCCTATCT